>CAUYQU010079168.1:0-26849 GCA_963574635.1 Cheracebus regulus
CCTTTTTGCATTGGTTTCTTCCCATTTTTGTGGATTTATCCACCTGTCGTCTTTGTAATTGCCGACTTTCAGATTGGGTCTCTGAGTGGACGTCTGGCTTGTTGGTGATGAAGTTTTTTCTGTTTCTTAGTTTTCCTTTGGGGGGGCGCCCCTTCCCCACAGAGCTGGGCCTTCCCGGGTTCAGCTGTGCTTTCTCCGTCCTCAGCGCTTCCAATTGCTGTTCTCCTTGTGCGGAAGGGACCAGCGGAGCCCGACCAAAAGGGCATCCAGTCCCGTACACTCCACACCGAGAAGCGCCACGCCGGCCAAAAGAGTCGCGCTGGCAACCGTGTGGCTCCTCTGCCGGGAATCTCCCGGTCTGTGGGCAACAAAAATTCATCGGAAAGTGCGGCATCCACTCGTTCTCTGTGCTTTCACTGGGAGCTACATTCCTGAGCTGTTGCTAATCGGCCCTCTTGGATCTCTCCAACCGTCATCTCTTAAACAGAAAGAGGCAGATATAACTTTCAGAATCTTGACAGATTAGAGGATAGTACTACTGCACTAGTACTGTTGTATATATCCCTTAGTAGAATTCACAATGAAACCCTCTGAGAGATTCGAAAGAACCAAATTGCTTGCACACAGGAAAATGTCACTTGGGCCCTAACTATCAGGGAATTTTTCTCTTTAGGACCCTCCTGGTGGCCGGCTCAGGTTTTCAATTCAGAATTCATGGAATTCTTGGAACTGTCCAGCAGAGGGACACCTGGCCTCGTTTGTAGATTTCTCTGTAGGTAAACCTACTCTAACCAGCTGCTCCTTGACCCTCACGTGTGGAAGGTGAACTGAGGGGTGCTGCATCTTACTCTGAGGAACAGCGAGGGCCCTGTGATGATTTAAATCCGCACTGATTTCCTGTGCAGCCAAGGCGGAGGTTTGATTAAGGGGCAGTACTGAAGGCAGAGACCATGAAAAAGGAAACGGCCAAGTTCAAGCACGAAACCATGTCCACGGGGATGGAGAGGAGAAAAAACACTGAGTATACAAAGTGGCAAAACTGGCAAGACCTGGCAACCGATTGAATCAGGGAGATAAAGATTCCCAGGTTTCCAGCCCCAGCAGCTAGGGGCAGGGGTGCAGGAATGATCTGGTATCATTTCAAGTATCGTGACCGTTGGTGTGAATTGCCGAGTTCTGGGGGTGCGTATAACTCTGAGGGCAAATTAATAACGTGGGCTACGTGCCCAGATTATGGCAGCCACAGGACCCTGGCACCTGAATCTAGAAAGTGCTCCATCAGTCACAGCCACCCTTAACTCTGGTTTGCTGACAAGGTTGATTCATTGGTGGCTTTGACAGTCAACCGGTCCTTTTTTCTGTTGCTCTCAGGAGTAATGTCTTTGAGTAAAATTATTCTAAAATTCAGATCATTTTCTTAAGACAAATATCCCCTAAAATATTAACTCACTTATAGTTGAACATCCTATATAGGAGTATACTGAATTTTGTCACTTTGAGAACTATTTTGTGCTTTTTCTTCACTAGAAATCAGATGGTTTCATGTGAAGTGGATTTTGCTGAGATCATTCATGGCTTTGGTGGGACTGTGCTATCACCCAGTTTTGAATCTTTCAGGCACAGGTTGCAATGACTCTTCTCTACAGCCCATAATAGTGGAAGCTGAGTCTTTCATTTTCTGTGTGTTGAAACAAACTGTAAGTTGTTTTCTGAGGAAGGTTGTGGTTTTTTCAGCAGAAACTCACTGTACTCGCCTGACATTGTATGTTTATGTCTGGAAGGGGGTCATGCACACACCCTGATAAATCTCCTACATGTTCATAAACAACTTTCTCTATGAAGTCTTTGCCCCTTCTCTGCAGATTATTCTCATTCGACATATTCCCAAATGAATTTCTAGGTAAAATAGTATTAATGTGTTAAAGCCTCTTGAAGACAGAGTTGGCTGCATTGATTTCCAGGCAAATATGTTGTAAAAATTTATAGTTTCACTGGTTGTGTATAACAGTTCCAGCTTCAAAACAGTATCATCGACATTGGATGTCGAATGGGGTTTTAGTTTATTCTATGCCAATTTAATAAATGAAAACTAGAATACTGATTTAAAATTTCTATCTTTAAATATTAGGTGTAGCAGATTCAACAGTTATTTGCAATTCTTTTTTTTCATGTGATACTTTTTGCCTATTACAGGTTTGGGTTGTTTTTCTCAATTTTATAGTAAAAAAGATTTGTACTACACTAACTACATTTTAGCGCTTTCAAAGAAGTGAGGTTTGAATTCATTCCCACTATTTTTTAACGTGTAGTTTCCAGTATTCCTGGTCTTTGTCTGCTTTCCATTATCATGTTAGCTGCTCTTCCTTAAACTTTCCAGTTGAATATCTAACTAATTTAGGTTACTCATTGGTAATGAATAAATTTTTCATTATTGCAATTTATATCTCATTACAATGTAAACAAATTCAGGTTTTCAGTCCTTGGCATTTTTAACGAAGGCCATTAGATGTATGTCAAGTGTGAGAGTGAGGTTTGTAGCTGGGAAGTAAGCCTTTCTACCGTGGAGCAGACCCAGCCCCCACCTCAAGCATGGTACCAAAGTCCCATGATGCTACTTTCCAAATTTTGTTCCACAAAGAGCATCTTTCCCAGGCACTCTATGAGTTAATGGTCTGGAGAAAACTTTATAAGCAATCATAAATAATCTAAACACAAGCAAGAAATACTAGATCAATAGGCCAATTTACTGGCCTAGCTAAACGTCTTTTGGGGACCATTCTCAACTAGGGCATTGCTGCCTCCTTCAATGGACATTTGCTTTCTTGTAAAAATAACTAAACATGCTTGTGGACAAATTTGAAGGACTGTCTGACCCAAGGAGTTTATAGAAAACTGTCTCCCAGTTTCTGGAGTATCTGACCACTTAGACAACTTGGGGAAGATCTGCAGTCTGGCAGGTTCCTGGGACAGGAATCATCGTCCTGGAAAGCTCAGCTCTGCGGGTGCTAGGAATAGACCTGCATCTTGTGGGTTCCTCTCCTAGTCAGCTTCCT
Source organism: Cheracebus regulus (assembly GCA_963574635.1). Taxonomy (NCBI): domain Eukaryota; kingdom Metazoa; phylum Chordata; class Mammalia; order Primates; family Pitheciidae; genus Cheracebus; species Cheracebus regulus. The sequence goes on from CAUYQU010079168.1 coordinate 3,054, forward strand.
AAGTGGCAGCGCTGCAGGACCAAGGGCAGAAATTGTTGCGTGAAGCACGGATTGAACTTGAAAACAGATGCCACCTTGGCCTATAAGAGAAAATAAGGAATGTCTGGGCACAGATATAGATAAAATTATGGGCAAAAGTGAAGCAAGGAGTAGCCACAATCCAAGTATGTGCATGGTGTGTAGTTAAGAACCACGGGAGGGAGGCTGCTGTTGAGGCAGCTGCGGTGGCACCACTAGGTGGCAGGAGAATTCCACCATTGCCACTAACCTCATCTGGGACTCTGGCTTCCTAGAAGCAGGATATGGAGTTGAATTTCTTCCTTCTGATAAGACAGTAGGGGGTGGCAAGCAGGGCTGATGCTCCTCCTTCCACATGAAGACAGCATGACCTTAGGAACATCCTTTTGTATACACCAGCCTTGTGTGTGCTTGAATATCTTTCCTTAAAACACTCAGGCCAGTTCATTCCCTTGTCCTTTGCCTGCCTAGACCAGGCTCATATCCAAGGGCTGACCATGGTTGTTTAGCAACTTCAGGCATTGCTGGCTGACTTTCCCTATATGTTAGAATTGACCCTTCCTCCCAGGACCTTCCCCTAGAACTCCATGTTGCTAGTAACCCCCCAACCACCGCTACCACCCTCCCCTAACCCAGCCACTACCGCCTGCACTCCGCAGCATTTCTAGTTCAATGAAACCTGTTCCTTTTCCCTGTTATAAGCCTGAGTATCTTGCAGGGAGCACATTTCCATCCTGATAGCCGTATGTTGATGAAACCCAAATTTGAACTGCTGGACAACCCCCCCATGGCCACATGATTGATAAATGCCCTGTTGGCCAGTTTCTCCATGCAGCAAGACCACCTGGTTATTTGTGGTCCCACAGGCAGATGGCCCTCCTTCCCCACATACCCTTAAGGACATTCCTGCTTCTAATAGCAACATTACTGGCTGGGCATTAACGTGTGTGCTTTAATTAATCTCCTGGAGCCTTATCTCTTCACCTACAAAGTAGGGCTAATAACACCTCCTTTGAAAGAGTATTGTGAGGATTGAATGTGACTCCTTTCCAAATTCAGCCTTACTGACTTGTGAAGCTTTATTTTGGTTTAACAGAAATCTTATGTTTTACCACCCACTTAAATCACTGCATCTTTATAAAGATGAATGGAGCACTCCCCTTGGAAAACAATTCCAGCACCGTGGTTTTTACTATGACTGAGAGTAGTCTTGTATTCATGTCTATTCAGAGAATATGGCAAAACTTGGCTTGTACTATCTTGTGCAAAAATTAGAATAAAGACAAACACTTCTGTTATGCTGAAAGTATATTTATATATATAGATATAGATATTTACTTCTCTGTAGACAGTTTTTACTGATGAGTCATTTGAACGTTCAAGTAACAACCGATTACAATGCAACATGAACTATACCAGAATGAGATGGGTAGCATCTCAATTCATTTCACAAAGCCAGCACAACGCTGATAACAAAACATAACAATCATAACACAAAACAGAGAATCACAGATCTCACTTAAAAATACAGATGCCAAAATACAGAGTAGAACAGTAGCTGATTGAAATCAACACCACATGAAAAATGTACAAAGCTTTGGCAGATATGAAACCAAGTTGAAAATCCAAACTTACACACGTGGAACTGGAACATAAACACCAGAAACAAAAATGTCCCCCCACCCTCTCAGGGGCCTCTGGCCAGGTAAACACAGGAACAAGATCTCCGCTACACTAATTAGCGGGGAGGGGGTCTGCTGGCAGGGTCATGGTCACCGTCACCAGTGTCAGGTTCATCCTCATCTGTGTCTTCCCACTCACACTCTGCTAGCGCTTCAAGGTAATGGAATGGCCAGGACTGTGGATCTTTCTTATGGAGCTTGGCCAAAAACCTCAAGACAAGCATCTTGCTGGTTTCCAGGAATGCTCGAGGGCCCCAGAGGAACTCATACTCTGCGGGCTCAGTATAGGGGATTCGCCTGTACTCCAGGTACTTCTCCCTGACAAACACTTCGGTGATGAGCTTCTTCATATTTCCAAAGAGACCATTCGTCTCCCGGACATCGAACCCTAACTTGAACAGAAAATGAAAGATCAGATCCTCCCTGACACAATTGCCTTTCATAAAGATGAGGCTCAAGACCACCATCAGGAGGCCGAACTTGGGCCTGTCTAAATAGGATGCCACCAAATCCCCTGTAGGGTAGCCCAGCTTGTTGATGATAACGTAAGCGTGGCTTTTGGTATCAATTTCTTTCAATTGATAACCAAAGGCACACTCCAGCTTACTGTTGGCACGGTTGATGATATCTAAGCACTCGTCTTTATACTCTCGGATGATGACTTTCACCATCTCTGAGCGCTGGACAGGCACCTTGGCTTGGTCCTTGACTAAGAGGAACTGCACCAGTGCATTTGCCCTCTCATCGAAGGGAGACAAGGGCCGTGCCTCCACCTTGGAATCAACCTGAGTGGCACTGGATCCCGGAGAGACACTTGGGACCTCAGACACAATCAAGGGCAGAGGGCTCCCTGGGCCTTCAGAGAAACTCAGGGCCCTGGAGGTGCTTGGGCCCTCCCAGGCACTCAGGGCCCAGGATGTGCTGGGCCCTTCCCAGCCACTCAGGATCCTGGAGGTGCTAGAGCCCTCCCAGCCACTCAGGCCACGGGGGGTGTTTGGGCGCTCCCAGTCACCCAAGACCTGGACAGGACTTTGAACCTCCCAGTCACTCAGATTCTCCCAGGGCCTTGGGCCCTGCCAGTCATGAAAGGGCAGCGTGTGGCCACGGCTGTTCTCTTCGGCTTCCAGATGCTTCTTCTTTCGGGTGGCCTTGCCGGAGCGGCGTGGTGGCTCAGTGGAGGTCTTGGAGGCCTCTTGAGTGGTGGCAGCTGCCTGGGAGGCAGCTGCTGTCGCCGTCAGGAGAGTGGGCACTGCCTGGGATGCCTTTGAGGCATTCATGTTGGGCTGTGGGACCCATGGAACTGCAGGCAGGGCCTCTACACAGGCAAAGGGATCCTGCAGTGCATATGGCAGTGACTTTGGGGTCTCTGAGGCAGCAGAGGGGCCTTTAAAGGCATTCAGAGAGGCAGGCTGAAACTGGGAGGTAGCTGGGAAGGCCCTGGAGGAGGCAGCAAAGGTCTCCGGTGTGGCAGGAAGGTTTTTCCAGGAGCCGGGCAGGTGTGCTCGGGCAGCTGACACTGCCTTGGGAGCACAGAAGGTGGCAGCAAAGATCATGCGGTCCTTTGAAGGGGCCCTGCGCTCCTTCGAGGAGGTCCTGCGCTCTTTAGAAGGGCCCCTGCGGTCTATAGAAGAGGCCCTGGATTCTCCTGATGGAGTCATCAATGATTTAGCGGAGCCCGGCGGAAAATTTGACGCCGCTACCGGGGCTCCTGGCTGGGCCTGCCAGACCGCAGGCGGGGCCTGCCAGGGGGGCTGGAGCTGCAGTGTAGGCAGCTCGGCTTGCGGACCCGAGGCCTGCGCCTGCTGCGGGGGTAGCTGGATTTGCACAGCCTTTTGGGAGGGGGGGGCTCCCTGAAAGGGCTGCTCCAGCTGGACCATGGAGGGGGGCTGCCTCTGGGCCTCCTGGGCAGGCAGGGGCTGCCAGAAGTGAGTGGGGGCCTTCGGGGCCTGCCAGGCCAGTGCCTGGGTCTGCTGCACCTCCTGGTACTCCATCGACGTCGGCATCTCGTGTGGCACCGGGGGCTGACCTTTGGGGGCCTGCCAGATAATGGATGGGCAGGGTACAGCCTGCGGGGCAGACAGTGGGGCAGACAGCGGGGCCGGCAGCACAGGCTGGGGCACCTGCGGGCCAGCGGGCGGCGCCGCGGGTACCTGCGTAGCAGGTGGGGCCGTAGGCACCTGCGGCGCCGCCTGCACCTGCGGGGCCGGCAGCCTAGCCTGCGGGGCCTGCCGCAGTGGAGGTGGGGGTGGCAGAGGCTGCCAGAGAGGTGGTTGCGTGGCCATGACCTGTGGGGCAGGTCGGATGGGCGGCGGAGCCTGGCGGATCAGCGGTGGGGCCTGGCGGATCACAGGAGGAGCCTGGCGGATCACAGGCGGGGCCTGGCGGATCACCGGTGGGGCCTGACGGATCACCGGTGGGGCCTGGCGGATCACCGGTGGGGCCTGGCGCACTGGTAGTGGGCCAGGGCGGATGGGTGGTGGGCTGGGGCGGATGGGCGGGGGCCCCTGGCGCATGGGCGGCGGCGCCTGCCAGGCAATTGCTGGTGCCTGCCAGGTGACCTGCGTGGTCTGCCAGGTCAGGGGGGTGGCCTGCCAGCCTTGCGGCGTGGCCTGCCATCCTGGCGAGGTGGCCTGCCAGCCAGGGGGTGTGGCAAGCTGCGCCGGGGGTGCCTGCGGGACCTGGGGAACCTGGGGAACCTGCGGAGGAGCCCTTATGACTTGAGACTGGATTTGCAGGATCAGAGGCTGACCCTGCGGGGCCCAAGAAGCCATCGGCTGTGCAGGTGGGGCTGCTGGCTGCACCATCGGTGCTCCTGAAGCTGGAGGCTGGGTCATCGGAGCTCTCACACCTGGAGGATGAATCATCAGGACTCCTGGACCTGGAGGCTTGGGCATCGGTGCTCCTGAAGGCGGAGGCTGGGTCATCACGGCTGCTGGAGGCGGCTGAGCCATCGGGGCTCCCGGAGGAGCAGGCTGGACCATCAGGACTCCCGGAGTCAGAGGCTGGGCCATCAGGACTCCCGGAGCTGGAGGCTGGGCCATCGGTGTCCCCGGAGGGGGAGGATGAGCCATCGGTGTCCCCGGAGGAGGAGGATGCACCATCGGGGTCCCCGGAGGAGGAGGATGGGGCATCGGGGTCCCCGGAGGAGGAGGGTGGGACATTGGGGTCCCCGGAGGAGGAGGATGGGCAATGGGGGCTCCGGGAGCTGAAGGATGCACCATCAGGACTCCCGGGGTCGGAGGCTGGGCCATCGGGGCTCCCGGAGGCGGAGGATGCACCATCAGGACCCCGGGAGTTGGAGGCTTCCCCATCGGGCCCCCCAGCGGGGGAGCCGGGACTAACGGGCCCCCTAGGGCAGGAGGCTGGACCATCGGAGCCACTGGGGCAGGCAGCTGGCCCGGTGGGGCCTCCCAGGCAGGCTGAGGTGCCTGCCAAGCGGCCAGTGAAGCCTGCAAGTCAATTGGAGGTGGATCCCAAGGGACTGGCGGAGCCCGGGAGGAAGCGGGCGGGGCCCGCATCAGAACCGTAGGGCGGCTATAGACAGGCGGCTTCGGGGCCTCCTCCGGAGGACTCGAGTCACCCAGATTCTTACTTAGCTGCGACATGTCCCTTTGCTGACAGCTGGTGGGTCTTTTCCTCGGACAGCTGCTGGGCCTTTTCCTCCAGAGAGAAGAGAATGCCTACGTGGCCGTTCAGAGGCTCCCTCCCTGCTGAATGCTGAATAGGAAGTGAGTGCTGCTCGCTCCGCAGCTTTCCGCAGTAAGAAGGAGGGGGGAAGGGGGCTCAATCCCGCCCCTTCCCCGCCCCCGACCACCACAAGTGGATGTTGCACAGGGGCGTCTACCGGAGTCCTGACTGACACAAGATCCCTTCTCGCTCTGTCCAGCCCCCACATGCAGACCAGTCAGACTCCACATGGATAAGTTTTCACAGGGGAGTGACAGGAACCAGTCCATGTTTTAGAGAAATCACTGTACTGCAGTGTGGAGTGGGAAGAGACCACTGGAAACATGGAAGGTATCCAAGACGGGGGGGAGATGGTGTGGTCTGAGCTCAGAAGTGAGGTGGAGAATTTTAAAAAATACATTTACACAGGAGAGTTTTAGGAACTATCGCAGACAGATACCTGTATTACAATTGAATAAAGGAGTCAAGGAAATGGAGAAGGTACGCAAGTCCCTGTCCCGGGAAAGTGGGAAGTTGCAGGGATTGTTACTCTCTTAGGGTCCCGGGGGAGGCATATGAGAAGAGAGTCTGATGAGTATTGGCAGACACAGGGCATTTGCGGTGTTGTGGGACTGCCAAGGAAGGATGCCCTGTAGGGACTCCTTTACGATGTCTTGGGAGACCTGCTTGGCTATTCCTCATAAAAATAGACATGTGGAAGGGAATGTGGTTGCACTATGTCTTGAACAACATAGGCACGTTAGAGACACATGGAGAAAAGGGATAGCAGCAAGTAGAGAAAGAAGAGGTCACGGAAACTGAGATGTGCCAGAAATCAGTGGAAGACAACATTTTTAGCACGGGGAAAACTGCCTGTGGAATGGCTCAGATGCGGGAACAGAGCAGGTTTCTCAGTGTTTTTCAGTTTCAGAGCAGTAAAGAAATTTTAAAAATGAAAACCAAATAGTGCACCTGAAGATAACGAAATGGGTATATAAATAGATCCAAAATTGATAGATTTAGATATATAGGGAAAATAGGCAAAGAATAACAAAATTTCCGGGGAAAATACTCATGATAAAAATCAGTTTAAATATGAGACAATCAAGTATTAACAGATAACGCAGATGACAATAACATTATTGGGCAATGCTATACAACTTTATGGTGAAAGGAACTGATCATCTCAGTAGTTGAAAAGTTTTCTGGAAATACACAAACTACTAAATACCAAGGATATTTCGTTTAAAGAGGCTGTTTGCAGCCTAGGGCAGTAGTCCAGAGTGACAAAACATGCCACCAGGGGGCAGATGAGGACGACGAAGGGTACACCCCACTCCTCCCTGGGTACCCATAGCCAGGGGTCCTCAAATTTGGTAATTTATAGATCCGAGGGAAGGTATGTACACACTCCCAATGTTGTTATTGCCTTAAACAATAATAGAATAATTAGGGGATGAGGTTTCAGTGATTTTCTGGGCATTTAAGGGATGTTGTTATTCCCAGGAAACTCTTTTCAAAACAGTTGGAATTTTAAGCGTGCTTGATTATACAGTAGCCCCCCACCTTATCTGCAGGGGATACATTCCAAAACCCTTGGTGGATGCCTGAAGCTGAAGACTGCACCAAACCGTGTATATATCATGTATCCCTTTCATTCTCCTTCTTCACAATTTCACAGATAGGTTTGTTTTTGCCATATATCTTAGCAATCTCAGCATGCAATTTTTTTCTTCCCTTATTAAGTGGAGAACTTTCACCTCTTTCCTTCAAGGAAGCACTTAACAGCTTCTTTTTGGCACACCTAACTTGCCAAGATCACTACTCTTGTGTTTTGGGACCATTATTAAGTAAAACAAGAGTTCCTTGAACACAAACACTGGGAAACCGACGGTGGAACTGATTATCTGAGGCAGCTACTAAGTGGTTAATGAGCAGGTAGTGAACACAGTAGCACTCCTGCGCCTGCAGTTTCACATTCTGTGGTTTCAGTTACCTGCAATCAACTGCGGTCCAAAAAGATTAAGTGGAAATTTCCAGAAATAAACAATTTATAAGCTTTCAATTACGTGCCATTCTGAGTAGTATTATGAAATTGTTCTGTTTCATCCTGCCTGGGGCATGAATTATCCCTTTGTCTAGTGTATCCATGTTGTATACGCTACCAGCCTGTTATTCACTTAGTAGCTGTCTCGGCTGTCAGATGAAAACATCGTAGAACATATAGGATTCAATACTATCTCCACCTTCAGGCCTCCACAGGGGGTCTCAGAATATATTCCCCAAGGATAAGGGTGGACTACTGTATGTCACCCATGTGTATACCCAGAGAAGGCCATCTACACACAAAAAAGCTTCTGCAGAATGGCTACCACCATGTTTCATGGTTTTCATTTCTCCCTTGAGTTAATGGCTCAGATCCATATAGGATTTCTCAGTTTCATGAGGATTTGGAAACACTGTAGAGGGGTCAACTCTAAATGCCGTACCCTCACAATCAGCTATTATCAGCTCTGCGACATGGGCGTTACTGGCTGTGAATGGCTTTGGGAAAGCCAGTTCATTTTTTAGCCTATGGCATTTCTATCCTCACTAAAGCATCCTTTTTCCAACTCTAATTCAAATGTATAAACTATGCAGAGGCTAAGTTATCTCATTAATTGTTTATTTTCCAGAATTTTGACAGGTTTGACCTGCAGTCCACCAGGCTGCTGGTCATCCCACACGATGAATGGCTCCCATTAGGACCTCACTGTTCTCACTGATATTGGAGGTCCGTGAATAACACTGACACACAGTGTCAACTCTCACCAAATCTATGAAAAGAGCTCCGGTTTATGACAACAGGCAACAGCAAAGCCAGAAAGAAAAGATTAGGAATTATGCAAAGGAAAAAAGTTATGTAGGAGTAATTAGAAATGGAAGATTAAAACCGTCTACACTGCCACTGTCGCCAGTCCTTGGAAATATTCTTTGCCTGGCAGGGAAAAATTAAAGATTATGTATCCATTGATTCTATAGGAGCAAGTAAAGAGGGTAAACCAAGTTTATTCTCCCTGGAAGAAACATCTACTTATTTCAGACAACCGATGCTCTCAGATCCAGGCTGTCTTGGGACTCTCCCTGGCTATTTACAAATTACTCGTGGGCAAAATCGAATGCACCTGAGGAAACAAGGGACACATGGGTCCTTTGTGAAAACTGAACACCTTAAAAACAGCAAAACGTAATATTGCCTTGAGTCTAGTGGGGTATTAGACCACAAGTCTTAGATAAACCTCCCCAAATCACTCCTGTGAAATCTTCCAGCTTCCTGAAGCCCTCTTTCCCTTTCTGTGCATACATTCTTCCTCCTCAACACATTTGAAGCAAGTGGTGTCAAAATTTTGTTTCCTTGTTTTTTTATGAAACAGCTTGAAAATTCACGGTGAGTAGAAAACAAAAGGGAAAAAATCCAAAATATCCATGAAATGTTGGTCTCTGTTCTCTAACTAGAAAGGACTTTTAATGGATTACATCAGTATATAACAGCAGTATACAAAATAATTTTTAAAAGTAGGGAAGGGAGAACTAAGGGTATTGTGATGAGAGTAGGAACACTGTGGAACTAGGAGCAGATTGGAGACTGTTTCGCTCACCTTGGTATCCCCAGCTCACACTGAGTAGTCACTAAGGAGCTATGAAATGAAATGGTAAGATTAGCACCATAACTGCCTATCATTCCATCTTCTGTAGCTGTGAGACTTTGTGTAAATATTCATAAGTGAGTAACAAAATCATTTATGGTTTTCATAAACTCTAAAATTACTTATTTGTGAAATAACCTTTTATTAAGCATTCACTACATGCCCAGCACTGTGCTATATATAAGATTCCAGAGAAAAATCTGATGCAAGTCCTATCTGCATCTATTGTTAGTGATATAGGGACATTAATCTAATATATTGCTAGTCACATAGGGACATTAATCTATCATTAGTCACATAGGAACATTAAACTAATCTATTGTTAGTCACATAGGGATATTAATGTGGTTTTTAGTACAATAAGGTGGTGTTGTTGCATTGTTTAAGCCTCATATTGGTAATAGAGGATGAAAATAATCAAATACTCACTTCTGCTTGGAACATGGGGTGAGGGCAGCTGTGATGCAGATTGCAGCATTGAAAAGAAAGAAAACAAACCTGAACTGTGAAAGATTCATATGATCCACATAGGCAGTCTAAGTAGAAAAATTCTTTAAAAAGCATAGGACATATCATAAGTACAGTTTGAAAAAAAATATATACTTCAGAGTATAGCAGACTCTATTCATTGATTACTTACAAAATCCACAAGTGTTTGGCTTGATTTTACATGTCAAGAATTTGAGGCTCAGAAGATCCAGCAATTTATAGCAGAATTCAGATTTAAATCATGGTCTATTTGTTGTGAAAGCTGACATTTTTCTTTTTGCCACCCGCCGCTGGGTAGGATCTTGTTTTCTCCCTGAGACTGGAGTGCAGTGGTATGATTATAGCTCATGCAGCCTGAAACTCCTAGGCTCAAGCGATTCTTCTGCATCAGCCTCCTGAGTTGCCGAGACTGGAAACAGGCCACACCACACCCAGCTGATTTCTGCTTGTTTTTCATTGCGACGGGGTCTCACTATTTTGCCCAGGCTGGCCTCAAACTCCTGGGCTTAAGTGATCCTCCCACCTTGGCCTCCCAAAGTGCTGGGACTGTAGGCGTCAACCACCACGCCCAGCCCATCACACTTACCATTACACCAGTGCTGCCAAAACCTTTTAAAATATGTTAGACAAAATTAACATGAAATTAAATGCACATATCTAAGGTATTCAATTTAATGAGCTTTGCCACTGAGTAACCAACACTCAAAACAATATGAATATTTTTATTATCAAAGAAAATTTCTATGCACTCTTTTCTAGTCATTTATTCTATATGCAAAAGCATACACTTCTTTATTTCTTTAAAAAATGGAATCAGCATAGGAGGAAGGGAGTGAGATGATAGATAGAGGTCAATATTCCTTTGTTCAACATTTTTTAAATGTAAATATGTTACAAGTATTGTAAGTTTGCTATTTTTTATGCTGAAAAGTATTCCATTATATTTATAACTCCATAATTTATCTGTTACAGGTTGGCATGTGAGACTGTTAAAATCTGATGCTCTTATGAAAAAAGCTGCTTTACAAATTATTTTACAAGTCTTTTTGTAAATATATGCTTCCATTTATCTTGGGTAAATGTCCGGGGATTGAATGTTTGGGTCATAGGATAGATGACTGTTTATAAGAAACTGCAACAGTTCTCCATAGTTGGGTTAGACCATTTTACACTCTACCAGAATGCATAAGAATTCCAGGTACTCGACAACCTTGCAAAATTTTATTGTGTCAGTCTTTTTTTGATTTTGGTTATTCTAATGGATGTGAAGTGGTGATTGCAGTTTTACACTCCAGTTAGCAAGTATGAGGGTTCCAATTGCTCCACATCATTGCCAAAATTGATACAGTCACTCAGCCATTTTTATTTTAGGTTTTTCAGTGAATGAGAAATGATGTGTCATTTATTGTGAGTTTTGTTTGTGTATTTTGTTTTTAACTAATGAATTATTTTTTTAAAAGCAATTGTAGGTTTGCAGAAAAAAATGAGAAAAGGTACAGAGACTTCCCATATACGCCCTCCGCTCTCCCACCATCCCTGTCCTCCTGTCCCCTGCAACTCCCCCTATTTTTAATGTCTTGCATTAGAGTGGTATATTTGTTACAGTTGATGAGCTAATATCATTAACTGAAGTCCCTAGTTTACATTAGTATTCACTCTTTATGTATATATTTTGAGTTTTGACAATTTGACAAATGAAGACAGTACAAAGATTTTAACAGAAATCACATTATTCAGATTCTTTATTTCAATTATACACGTGTTATTACACGTGTATAATTTACTTCAAAATTTGAATTACTTTATCAATTTACTTCAAAATTATACACGTGTAATAACACATGTCTGTGTCCACCATTGCATTATTACGTAGAATTGTTTTACTGCCCTAAAAAACCTGTGCTTCCTCCCACCAAATCCCTGGCAAATTTTGATCTTTATACCTTCTCCTAGTTGTGCCTTTTCCAGGCTATATTATCTATAGCAGGAATCACAAAATGTGTAGCCTTCCAGATTGGCTTCTTTCACTTAGCAATACACATTTAATACTCCTCATTTTGTGTCCTGATAACTCACCTTTTTCTTTTTATCTAATAGACATTATTTTGTAGAGCAGTTTTCGGTTCACCGCAGAATTAAGCCGAAAGGACAGTGAGTTCCCATATAACCCTTGGTTCCCCCAGCATGCACATAGTCTCATCCAATATCAATATCCTCCACCAAAACCGTATGCTTCTCACAGCTGATGGACATAAATTGACATGTCATTATCACCCAAAGTTCGTAGTAGTTCGCATTAAGTTTCTTCTTGGTATTGTACATTCTGAATTTTGACAAATGTCTAATGTAATACATCCACCATTGTAGTAGCATACAGGATAGTTTCCCAGCCCCCAAATCTTCCATGCTCTACCTATTCATCCCCTCCCCTCCAAAAATCTGGCAACCACTGATCTTTGTATTGTCTCCATAGTTTTATCTTTTCTGGAATGAAACATAGTTGGACACATACAGTAGGTATCATTTTCAGCCTGGCCTCTTTCACTTAATATGCATTTTAGTTAATTCCATATATTTTTATAGCTTAATAGCTCATTTCTTTTCAATGCTGAACAATATTTTATTGTTTGGATGTACCAAAGTTTAGGTACCCATTTACCTAGTGATGGACACCCTCGTTGCTGCCAAGATTTGTCCATTATGAATAAAGCTGCTATAAACAGTCTTGTGCAGGTTACTAATTTCTTTTTGTCACTGAATAATCTTTTATTGTATATATGTGCTATAGTCTGTTTATCCATTTACCTCTTGGAGAGCATTTCGATTGCTTCAAAGTTTTAGCAATTATGGAAAAAAATGTATAAAAAACGTACAAATTCCTCTGTGGACATAAGTTTTCAACCTACTTGGGTTAATACTAAGCAGCACAATTGCTTGCCTATATTTTAAAATATATATTTCATTTTCAAGAAGCAACAAAAATGTCTTCAGAAGTGACTGTATCACCTTGCATTCTCACCTGCCACCCGCAATGAATGAGAGTTCCTTTTGCTCCACATTCTTGTCAGCATTCGGTGTTGTCAGTGTTTTGAACTTTAACCATTCTCATTGATGCATAGTGAGTGGTATCTTGTTGCTTTAACTTGCAATTCCATGATGACACATGAAATTGAGTGTGTGAGTGTGTATGTATACACACATGACACATGATATTGATATTAGTATCATATATATCATATATATCTTCTTTGGTGAGGTGTTTGTTCAGATATTTACCTCATTTTATAATTGAGTTGTTATTTTATTGTTGATTTTTAAGAGAATTTTTATATATTTTGGATACTGGTCTTTTATCAGATACATATTATCATTGTGGTTTTTATATTTATCTTATAATGGCTAATTATGAGAACTTCTTAATGTACTTAGAGGCCACTTGTATATCTTTTTTGAATATTTTATTCTGTTGCTCACTTTTTAATTGGGTTGTCTTTTTCTTATTGATTTTTAACAAAAATCACGTTATTCAGATTCTTTATTTCCTTAGTGGATAGTTTGGATAAATTCTGCTTTTAAGAAATTTTTTCCCAATTTCATCAAAGCTATCAACTTGATTAACTAAAAAGTTGTCAATTTTCCTTTATTAATGATTTAAGATCTAATTGTTAACAATTTCCCTTTATTAAAAGGAGGATAGCACAATCTCCTTTTAATATCTATGAAATATATGATATGAATGATTTTCTTCTCCCTCTCATGTTTTCTTAACTTTTTAAAACTAATAATACTAGGAGTTACCATGTTTTTTACTCTTTTCAAAGAATCAACTGTTGACTTGTGTAATTTTCTCTGTTTTCTATTTCAGTTCTTTATTTCTATTCTGCACATTTTTCTACTTTCTTTTTGTTTTATTCCGTTTTTTTTTGTATTCTTTAAATATAAGCTTATGTCATTGATTTTAAATATATTCTCTTTTGTAGTACAGATATTTAAAGCTATAAAGTTATCCCTCAGTCCTATTATAGAGGCATCTTATATATTTTGGTTTGTTATTTTTTATCATTTATTTCAAAATATATTACAATTTTTATTGTAATTTCTTCTTTGACTCATGGGCTGTTTTGTTTATTTTGTGGTTTAATTTCCAAACATTAGGATGTTTTACACAAATTTTAATAATATAATGCACTGTGATAAAGGAATATGCCTAATTTGACTTGAGTCATTTTTATATTAGAACTTGGTTTAATGTCCAGCATTGACTCTGTTTAAAATATTCTGTGTAGATTTGAAAAGAAAATACATTCTGCTGTTGTGAAATATATCTATAAATGCTGCTTAGGTCTAATTGGTTGAACATATTGTTCACATCTTCAGCATGTTTGTCGATGTTTTTAAATCTAGCCATTCTATCAATCATGCAAAGAAGTATGTTAACATTTCCAAATATGGTTGTAAACTTGTCCATTTCCACCCCTTAGTTTGGCAATTTAATTTAATATAGTGCCATCTCTTTTATTGGGTCATACACATTACATGTATGATTATATTTTTTAATGAATTGATTCTTCATTCTTACAAAATATCTCCTTTAGTTCTGTTCATACTCCTTGTTTTGAAGTGTACTGTGTCTAATACTAGCAGAGCCACGTCAGTTTTCTTAAACTTCATAATTATGTATGCTGTTTATTTGCATCCCTTTAACTATCAATCTGCCCAAGTCTATATACACATACATGAAAGAAAAGGAGAGAAAGAAGTTATAAGGAATTGGCTCCTATGATTATGGAGGCTGGCAAATTCTAAAATCTACACCATGAGAGTCAGCAAGCTGGAGATTTAGGACAGCCCCTGGTTTAGTTCTACTATGTGCTCAAACACCTAAGAATTTGGAATGCTGAAGGTATAAGTTCTAGTCCAAATGCTGACAGGCTTATAACCATATAAAAGTCAATGTTTCAGTTCAAATCCAAAGACAGAAAAAAAACCTGATGTCCCAGTTAAAAGGGGAACATACCCATAATATCTGGGTACTCAGTGCTCTTTTTTTTTTTCTTTTTTGAGACAGAAAGAATTCTGTCTCATTAGGCAGAAAGAATTCTTATTTGAGGAAGGATCAGGCTTTTTGTTGTATTCAGGCCCTCAACTGGTTAGATGAGGCCCATCTACATTATTAAGGGTAATCTGTTTTACTCAGTCCACCAACTCAAACGTTAATTGCATCTGAAATATCCTCATAAAAACACACAAAATAATATATGACCAAATATCTGGGCACTACATTGCCCAGTTAAATTCACACATAAATTTAATCATCACACTGAGGTTATAATTTTAAAATCTATTTTAATAATGTCTGCCTTTTTTCCTGAAACATTTAATGTAATTGCTGATAGAGTATAAGTTGACTATATTGGTACTTCTTTTATCTGGATGCTATCATTTGTTTTACATTTATGACTAATAAAGTATTTTAGTATTCTATTTTATCTTCTGCATTGGGTTTTGGTTTATATTTTCTTTGTTTTCTCAGTGGTTAGTCTACACATTATATAATATGCATCTTTAATTTAGTACTGTCTACCTCAAAAATACTATTTACTTCATTAATAAGAGCTTTGCAATGTATAATTCCAGTCAAACTTCTCACAACTGTTGTGTTCTCATTCTCATTCATTTTACATCTATATTTGCTTTAAAACCCCACAATATGTAGCTATTCCTTTTACTTTAGCCAGTTATCATTCAAAAAATTTCATATATACATATGAAGATATCTATGTATGTATGTATGTATCTATCACCTATCTATCTTGTATATAAAGCCCTTCTTTAAACAAAACAATATAAACTGATATTTACCCACATAGGAAAAATGTAGCTTACTTTGCACATTTCTGTGGTAGCCAAGATCTTCTGCAAAGCAAAACATTGTTTTGATATGCATGAGTTGCAGTCAACACACTAGTGTGCAAAATGAGGACTACCTGCATTATTTATGTGTGTGTGTTTGTGTGAGTGTGTGTGCATGCATGTGTTTAATTTTAATTATATACATATTTGTATGTAATATATGTACAGCATATTATATTAAATATATTAAACTAATGTAAACATAATTGTGTGTACATCGTATACACTTTTTCATTAATTCAACAAAATTTGTTGAGCACTTACTATATAACAAGTAGTCCTCTAGGTTCTGAAAATACAGCACTGAAGCATACTGGCAAAAATCTCAGCCCTTCTAGAGCTCATATTCTAGTATGGGGAGAGAGACAATAAATATAATCAGCACATTGTAGTGCATGCTACAAGGTAATAAAAGCTATGGAGATAAAGAAACAGGAAGTCATCACAGAGAACATGATATTTGGGCAAGTCTTGAAGAAAAAGCAGGCTAGATGCAACACTAAGATTCTGAAGGGATATATTTTAGCATATGGTGAAAACCGGGTTGCCATATGAGGAATTCTGATAGAAGGCATTGGTGACTAGGAACCCATTTCAGCTATCTTCAGGAAAAGCCTAGAGAACTGGGAATTCCCTGGGCAGTGACTAGCGCCTGACCACTTGATGAAAAGGAAATGCAAGTGGCAATGTCCAAAGCAGAAGTGAAGTAAGCAAAGTGGCCATCTTCATTACAGTAACGGGTTGCAGAAATGACATGTTGGGTCCCAGCACTCTGTTCACCTGGATGATCTTGTACAGTGGGTGCAGGGCAGTTGAGGACTATCTCTAGATCCTACTCACTAGTTTGGAGGGAGTGTCCCAGTATCCTATGAGAAGTTCTGCATAATAGACAAATAGAAAGAAAGGCATGTGGGGTTTCTGTGCTCATATCTGGGTACTCAGTGCTCTTTTTTTTTTCTTTTTTGAGACAGAGTCTGGCTCTGTCATCAGGCGCCAGGCTGGAGTGCAGTGGCATGTTCTCAGCTCACTGCAACCTCCGCCTCCTGGGTTCAAGCAATTCTCCAGCCTGGGCAACAGAGCAAGACCCCATCTAAAAAAACAAATAAGAAAAAGAGCCTCAAACAGTTGAATAGCAAAAATCCCAATAATCCATCTTAAAAATGGACAAAATACATACATAGACATTTCTCAAAAGAAGATACACAAATAGCCAACAAGCATATGAAAAAGTGCTTGACATCACTAACCATCAGGGAAATGCAAATAAAAATTACACTGAGATAATATCTCACTCCAGTTAGAATGGCTGTTATCAAAGAGACCACCCACCCCCAGAAAAACAAACAAACAAAAAAACAGCAAATGTTGGCAAGGATATAGAGAAAAGCAAACTATTATACACTGTTGGTGGGAATGTAAATTATTATAGCCATAATGAAAATAGTATGAAGGTTTCTCAAAAAGTAAAAAATTTAACTGTCATAGCTAGTAATCCCACTACTGAGCATATGTTTAAAAATCTAATCAAGATGTCAAGGAACTATCTGCACTCTCATGTTTATTGCAGTGTTACTCACAATAGCCAAGATATAGAATCAACCTAAGTGTCCATAAACAGATACAGGGATAAACAAAATGTGTTTATATACATAACTGAATACTATTCAGCCATAAAAAGAAGGAAGCCCTGTGATTTGCAACAA
The DNA here is from genome assembly GCA_963574635.1 of Cheracebus regulus. Taxonomy (NCBI): domain Eukaryota; kingdom Metazoa; phylum Chordata; class Mammalia; order Primates; family Pitheciidae; genus Cheracebus; species Cheracebus regulus. Next base: position 20,211 of record CAUYQU010079168.1, read on the forward strand.
TATGGATGATTCTGGAGGAGATTGTGTTAAATGGGGTAAGGCAGACACAGAAAGACAAATACTGTATGATTTCACTCATATGTGGAGTTTTAAAAAGTTGATCACATAGAAGTAGAGAGTAGAATGGTGATTATCAGAGGCTATGGAGGCTAGAAGAAAGGGAGAATTAGGGATATGTTGGTTAAAGGACATGTATTTACAGTTAGACATGAGGAATAAGTTCAAGAGATCTATTGTACAAAATAGTGACTACAGTTAATGGTGATGTATTGATTTCTTGAAAAATGGTTAACAGAGTGGATATTAAGTGTTCTCATCACAAAAATCATAACTATGTGAGATAATGCATTTCCTTATCAGCTAGATTTAACTATTCCACAATGTTATCTGTGAATGTAGACATATACTGCAAAACAGTATGCTGTGTAGGGTAAATTTATACAATTTTATCTGTCAATTTAAAAAGTAAAATAAATTTTAAAACGAACAAAGATGTTTTGTCATTGTCTGCTTACAATAACACATTCTTCTTTGTTTCACTATGTTGTAATATTCTCTCCCACTCAGCTACTTTTAAGATTTTATCTTTGGTTTTCAGCAGTTTGACAATAATAATCGAAGGTGTGAGTTTCTATGTATTTATCCCGACTGGGATTCATTGAGCGTATTGGATAGGTAGGGTAATACATTTCACCATTTTTACAAAATGCATGGCCATTATCCCTGCAAACAATTCTCTCTTATTTTCTCTCCTATGGTCCTGTACTTCTGATTACAAATATGGTATGTATATATTCTTAAATTGTCTCATGGCTCTTCAGTGCTCTTTCTCTCTTTCTTTCCCTCTTCCTTTGTGTATCAATTTGGATACTTTTCACTCCACCTTCTTACTCACTGATTGTTTCTCTTGCTGCTGTATTGTCTGCTATTAAGCCCAATTACTGAATTAGTCATTTTGATGTTATATTTTTCTTTGATAACATTTGCCCTTTTTATAGTTATCTTTTTGCTGAAATCCTCATTTGCTCATGTATGTTGTCTACCTTTTGCACTAGATGCTTAAACATATTTATCACAGTTCTTTTAAAGCTTCTCCTTGCCAATTCACACATCTAGATTACCTCTAAGACTTCTTTTACTGGTTGTTTCCTTGCTTGTACGTGCATCACATTTTTCTGCCCCTTCTCATGTTTTTAAATATTTTTTATCAGAAGATAAGGTGTATGAACAAATAGAGACCAAAGAAAGTGATATTTACTCCCAGAAAAAGTGCAATATTTCTTTTGTCAGACCAGTAATACATGGGACTGAAACAATCGAATATGTAGTTTAGATAGATATGACATTTTTTTGCAGCTAAGACTTAGATTCAGCTCCACACTGATAATTTTACATATTTTGAGGGTGAGAGGAAGACATTGTTTTAAGCAGAGCTTCAAATTTAAGACCAAGGAGAATTTAGATATCTCTGTATACAGTAGCCCCAGCTGCTTGTTTTATGTGTATAGGAAATCTCTCTTTCTGTCTTTTGCTGTCCTCTCCTTTCTCCCAGTTGGATTTTGTTTTTTTTCTTTAAACCCGCTTGTCAGTTTTGTTGTTGTTATTGTTGTTGCTGTTTTGTTGTTGTTGTTGTTGTTTTGTTGTTGTTTCATAGGGAGTTTTCTTTACTCTCCGGCTCTATTCCTGGCTTTTCCTGTAGCCTCAGGAGATCACTCTTCTTCCTAATTCTCTGCCTCTACTCTTTGTTATCCCATTGAAGTGCACTCAAGGAAGCTTTTGTGTACCTTGGGAATATTGGCTCAGTTCTCTTTTTCTTCACACAATCCCTATGGGCTGCTGCCTTGCACTTGGGTAGCATCCGTGCACCTCAGAGGGTTTTTCTCAGTGTCCTGTATCATGCCAGCCTTCTCCTAGCCAATATCTTGAATTGAGGAAAGAGTCCATGACTCCTCATCTTTCCAGCCCTGCTCTCAGACATTGGTGTGCTCCGCTAAAGCAGTTAGTGAAAGCCCTGAAGGAGTGATTTGGCAGGTGGATTTCAACTTTTCTCAGACTCCTTGTAATTCTAATCTGTCACACTAAATAACAGACAGTCAATACAAATTAGTTAATAGTTTGGCCATTTTTTCAATGTAGCCATCCATGGGGAGCAGATTCCTATTTCTGAATTACACCCAGAGGGGATTAAAGTAGCAATGAGGCTCTTTGCTCCTAGGAAGAGCTTATTGTTTCCGGAATTTAATTCATTTGTGTTTCTCTGTGTCTTCAGCTGTCTGATAATTTTATACTTTATCTATATTGCTCTTGTGATTAGTGTAGAACTTTCAGCTTCCAACCCAGAAATTCTTTCCAAACCTTTTATCCAAAGAACCCCCCAAAGCACAGAGGATTCATCATTGTAAAATAGAACTGGAGATACCACTGTTATGACCCCTCTTGACCCTGAAATTTCCTTGACATCTGATGATTTTTATTCCCCAAGGATCTAGAAATAGAAATTCCATTTGACCTAGCAATCCCATTACTGGGTATATGCCCAGAGGATTATAAATCATTCTATTATAAAGACACATGCTCACATACATTCATTGTGGCACTGTTTACAATAGGAAAGACCTGGAACCAACTCAAATGCCCATCAATGATAGACTGGACAAAGAAAATGTGGCACATTAACACTATGGAATACTATGAAGCCATAAAAGACAATGAGTTCATTTCCTTTGTAGAGACATGGATGGATCTGGAAACCATTATTCTCAGCAAACTGACACAAGAACAGAAAATCGAACACCACATATTCTCACTCATAGGCAGGTGTTGAACAATGAGAACACATGGACACAGGGAGGGGAGCATCACACACTGGGGTCTGTTATGGGGGGTTAGGGGAGGGACAGCGGGAGGTGGGGAGAGATAACATGGGGAGACATGCCAGATATAGGTGACAGGGCTTGGAGGCAGCAAACCACTTTGCCATGTATGTACCTATGCAACAATCCTGCACAATATGCACATGTACCCCAGAACCTAAAGTACAATAAAAAAAAAATAAAAAAAAGGTTTACCCAGAGTGGACATTCTACTTCAAAATATGACAGGGTCAACGAGGAAAGGTGTCAGTGCCCTAACCAAGAGTCATTAGGGCTCCATCTTCATTTTAGTTTAAAAAACACTTGAATTAATTTTACCACATTCTATCATCAGTCTGGGAAATACGTATCTGTCCCCCAAGTTATGAAACGCTTAGCACAGCACAGACTGGGAAATGTGTGACAAAGAGCACTATTGTTACTGCCAATACAGAGAATCACTAAGTATATTCAGGGCATTAGTCTGCAAAGGAGAGAGGGAGCAATTGAAAAGACACTTGGATGCACTGAAGGAACATTGCTGTCTTCAAGGAAATGTGACGTGGTGGTGAAAGAGCTGTATTTTTACGTAATAAAATGCAAAAATGCAGAGAGGCTACATCTTATAACATTGTCTAGATTTCTCATGAATTAAGACAGGGTGAGCTTGAGAACAGTGAGGGTAGTAGTGTGCTGTTGGAAAGAAGATGAAGATTTGACTAGGGTCTGGCAGATGAATTTCCCAATGAGTTAGGAGACCACACATGTGCAGAAGTTTTGATCTCCAGTGGGCAGATGAAGGAAAGAGATGTTGGATTCATTGGAGCTTGGGATTTGTCATATGCAAGGCACAGGCAATAGAGTGGAGTTATAAGGAGGAAGCTGGTACAGGAGACACCATTTAACCCCTTAGTTCTTAGGTGTGATTTAACCCCTTGACTCTTACTTTCCATGAACCATCTTGGTTTTTATTTCCACCCTGCTTCTCAGACACTCATGAAATATACACTATCCTGAGACCTATTTCTCACTATCTGCCCTCCATTGTGTTGTTAAGTACATCCTTGGGCTTAGCTATGTGTTGAAAAGTTCTTTGTGGCTTCTCATCCCCCTATTCTTTGGTTCTGTCATGAGTTTCTCCTGAAAACTAAATTCCTATTCCAAGAGTTTCTGGAGAACCATGCATCTGTTGGGAAGGGAGAAATGGAATCAGTCACAAGGTGGCAGAAGAGTTCAGCCACACCCTTCACTAACAGCCTGGAGAGTCCTCAATTTCTTCTTGACCCAGGGAGGGTTTTGGGGTTGAGGTTCTTCTTGTTCTGCTGTGACTACTGAGAATGGGGAATCAGGATTGACACCAGCCCTACTGAGCTCCCTCAATGCTGCTCTGGGATGAGGTTCCAGCTGGGGTGCCCATAAGAATGCATATTCCAAATACATCCAAGGAAATTTGCTGAGTAAAGGTAAAGGTGAAATAGACAGGGCAGTGTCACCTGCACATTGGGTTCTGCCTGAATAAGGGACTCTTACATTCCTTAATAAACAAACAAATAATAAAATAAACATGGAGTGGAAGCTGGTGGGTATGGAAAGAGAGTTTCTGAATGAGCCATATCAGCTGGGCAGAAGCACGTCACCCTGGGCAGCTCTCTGCCACATTCCATCTCCCTCACCCAATTCCATCCACATGGGCCTCCTTGCAGACCTTGGATCCAGTCCCAGCACCAGGGCAATTGCAGAGGCAATGCCCTCTGTCCCAAATGCTTTACTCCTCCACCAAGAAATTCCCATGGCTCCCTCCCTCATGTCTTTCAGGCCTCTGCCCAAGGGTCATCTCCTCACAGAGGCCTTCCCTGACAACCCTGTTAATCTTAATCCCTTATTCTACTCTAAGACTTGTGACTTGAAATTTTCTTGTACTTTTTAGATTTGCATTGCCTATCTTCTCCCACTAGACTATGGTCCATGACAGCAGGAAATTTGTATCCTTCATTCAGGGCTGTAGCCCATATGTCTAGGAAAAATGCTGGCACACATATATGTTCAGTCACTATTAACTAATCAATGAATGCACGGAAGCACACACACACAAAGAAAACATACAAACATGCTGAGAGTGGCTATTTTCTTCTCCTGCCTTTCAGTGGGTTCTCTTTACCTTTCAGAATTTTATTTTACAGAATTTTCTAAATTCTATACAGATTCTGGGGCCAGACCACCTTGGATGAAAAATCTCAGTGAGGTCATTAACAAGCTATATGATCAACAGGATATGAGTTAATATCTATGTTTTTCACTTTTCCTCTCTATAAAATGCTGGTAATAATAACACATACTCTTGCTTATTGAAGGGATCACATATTAAGTGTTTTGTAAGCATGAGCCATTATGGTTGATATCATTATTACTATGCTATCACATCAAGAGGACAGCCATGATTTTACAGACTTAGAGAATTATATACTTTCTCTTTTTATCACTTAGTGTTTATAATCTGCTTATTGTAAAATGTTGGATTTTAGTCTTCTCACATTATCAGTCAAATTGTATATTCAAAAGAATGAATGCCATACTTTTTCTTTAAAAATAACTATTTAAAAATACAGTCCTATCTCTGGCATTACTATTAACATTTATTTATTTTAAATTTTCATTTTGAAATAATTTTAGACTAACATAGAAGTTGCAAAAATAGTATGGAGAGCTCCTATGTCCCTTTATCCAGCTTCCTCCAGTAATACTAACTTACAAAACCGTTGTAAAAATAATCAAAACTATGAAATTAACACAGGTATAATACTACTAAATAAACTACAGACCTTATTCAGATTTTGCCAGTTTTGAAATGCACTCATTTCTAAGGGAGTGTATGGTTCTATGAAATATTACATGGATAGATTTGGGTAATCATCAATATAGGATATAGAACTCTTTCATCCTCACAAGGAAAGTCTGTTACCCCTTTTCAGTCACAGCTGCCCAATAACCTTGGCAACCACTTATCCTTTACATTCAATGCTATAATTTTGTCATTTCTAGAATGTTATAAAATTGGTATTGTACAATATGCAACCCTTTGAGATTTCCTTTGCCCTGAATACATGTAAGGCCTTTCCAGTCGATTCAAGTTGCCATGTGTAACAATATTTAGTCCCTTTCTATTGTTGAGTAATATTCTATTGAACACATGTACCACAGTTTATCCATTTGCATGTTAAGAATATATGGTTTGTTTCTAATTGTAGGGCATAGCAATGTAGTTTGATACGAACATACGCCTTTCTTTCTGTAGAGTAAATATCCAAGAATAGAATAATTGAGTTGCATGAAAGGATATGTATAACTTTGTAAGAAATTGCCAACCCATTTTGCAGAGTGGTATATGTATGATTGTATATTCTGTTGGCACTATGTGAGACTTCTGGTTACTCCATATCCTCTCTAGGATACTGACAGTATATTTCCTTTTATTATAATTCATATTATATAATATTTTACATTTCTGTGTATAGTGATACATTATTGTAACATTAATTTGCATTTTCCTAGTGGCTAATGGTGTTGACCATCTTTTTTTGTTTATGTGTTTATTTGCTATCCATCAGTTATGTCTTTGACTATTTTCTTTTTTCTTTTTTTTTTTTTTAGAAAGAGGAAGAGATTTTAGAAAAAGAGAGAAAAGGAGAAAGAAAGAAACAGCAAAAGAAAGAAAAAATGAAAGAGAAAGAAAGAGGAAGAGATTTTAGAAAAAGAGAGAAAAGGAGAAAGAAAGAAACAGCAAAAGAAA
>CAUYQU010079174.1:0-22328 GCA_963574635.1 Cheracebus regulus
TCAGGTCTGTTCCTTTCTGAAGCCATGAGGAATACATGAACCCAGTTACAAATTAGGTCTATTCCTTTCTGAAGCCATGAACAACAATATTTAATATGAGCTCTCATTTGGATTTTTTTTTTTTTTTTTTACAGAGTCTCACTCTGTCACAGGGCTGGAGTGCGGTGGCACAGTCTCAGCTCACTGCAACCTCTGCCCTCCAGGCTCAAGGGATTCTTCGCCTCAGCTTCCTGAGTAGCTGGAACTATAGGCACACACCACCACGCCTGGCTAATTTTTCTTTCTTTTTTTTTTCCCCCTGTAGGTACAGGGTTTCACCACATTGCCCAGACTGGTCTCGAAAAACTGAGGCCTCGGCCTCTCAGAGTGCTGGGTTTACAAGCATGAACCACTGTGCCTGGTCATCATTTGGATGCTTTCTGATCAGACCAAAATGTGGTGTGGCACCCCTAGGCATCTGGAAAGAGAAGGCCCACAGCCAGTCTTTCTCCATTCCAAAGGCTAATTGTCGTAACTGATGGAAGGTGGAAGCCATTGGAATTCTCTTTAGTGGCCCATCCTGGACACTGCCCACCAGAGGGAGGGCAAGAGAAAGGAAAGGGGGCCAAACTTAGTCCCGAGGCTCCCTGTTAGCAGTTCCGGTGAGAGATTTGGTGAAACAATAGGTTTTAGGTCATGAACAGAAAAGAGATTGAAACTAACTGGTTGCTATCTTGATAGTTTTCTTTATCCCCGAATATCATGGATAAACAACAGCTAACAGTAATTCTAGCTTTGTTTGCTTCGAGAGGCTATTTTCCTCCTTTGAGTATAGCTAATAAATGTGTGGGTTTCCTATAACCAAACTTCTTAGACTATCCTTTGAAATAGCCTCTGAAATTACCATAGCTATATTAATAAAACTACAAGACAGCCTTATACACTAAAAATTAGGCAAGACATTTTTGAAGATGGGAACTATATCCTCAAAAGGCAAGTTTTGACTTTGCTGATGACGTAAGATTGTTTTGGTGAACCATTATCAAGGGGAAAAAACGTCAAAGCCAGAAATAGTCAAAGTATCCCTGTCCCTGGTGTGTAAGGTCATTCTGTGATCATCTATGAATGATTTCTACTCTAAATATGTTAATAGAAGCTGCCAATTCTGAGAAGCACAAGTGTTTGCTAGTGAATTCCGCAAATGAAATTTGTAATTTGGGTTGAAGCATTTGCAAAACTACATTAAGACCAATGGCCCTCAGAAGAGTAAGGGGTTTGTTTTGTTGGTTTTAGGAAAATGCTACAGATTTTATGTCTTATTCATACATTACCAAAAAGACACATTACCTACTAATATTTCTTTGAAAAAGCAAAAGACTTTTTTTTTTTTGAGACAGTCTCACTTTGTCACCGAGGCTGGAGGACAGTGGTGTGACCTTGGCTCACTGCAACCTCTGCCTCCTGGGTTCAAGCGATTCTCGTGCCTCAGCCTCCACAGTTAGCTGGGACTACAAGCACGTGCCCCCACACCCAGCTAATTTTTGTATTTTTTAGTAGACCCAGAATTTCACTATGTTGGCCAGGCTGATCTCGATCTCCTGACCTCAGGTGATCCACCCACCCTGGCCTCCCAGAGTGCTGGGATTACAGGCATGAGCCACCATGCCTGGACAAATAAGCAAAAGATTTTCATGTTGAACTGAATAGCTACAGAAATCCCACCACACTTGCAAGGCATATAACTATTGTAACTGAGAGAAGAGAATGGTTCTCCACAATCAGCAATTTCTAGGATTCTTCCTTCATCTCTTTTAAACAAATAATGTAAATGATTTACTAATTTATCATTCTGCATTGCTAAATATACATCTTATTATTTCTCTACACATGATTACTATCCTTAATTATTAATTTCTAGAAGGCAGTGATATTAATTCATTACATACGAATTCTAGTAAAGTGCCACACACAATAAATATTCTTGAATAATTTCTCTGCCTTCAGTTTATGGTCATCTTTTCCTCCTCTGGACTAGCGTACTGGTGTTTATCTTGTTTTTTTTGTTTGTTTTTCTGCCGTTACTTGATCATAAACAATCTTCTTTTGTTACATGTATATATTATAGGAAAAAAATAACATCTTATTTAGCAAAATATTATCTCCTTTTTTATCTAGATTATAAACTTCTCTAGAGGAAATTCCTGGAGCTTTCGTTTTTTTGAGACAGAGTTTCTCTCTTGTTGCCCATGCTGGAGTACAGGGGCGCCATCTCGGCTCACCACAGCCTCCACCTCCCAGGCACAAGCAATTATCCTGCCTCAGTCTCCAGAGTAGCTGGGACTACAGGTATGCGCCACCACACCTGGCTAATTTTGTATTTTCAGTTGAGACGGGGTTTCTCCTTGTTGGTCAGGCTGGTCTCAAACTCCCGACCTCAGGTGATCCACCCACCTCAGCCTCCCAAAGTGCTCCTACAGGCGCGAGCCACCAAGCCAGGCCTCCTGGAGCTTTTACTACTTTCACATCCCCGTAATACCTACCACATCTTTTACACATAGAAATTACCACAGAATTACTCAGGAAATAAAAGATGTTTGTGTTACTATGACTGATAAATATTTATACATCAAGAAATTCCTGGCTGATCAATAATGGTCCAGGTCTCAGAAAGATATATGTGTAGACCTATGTGAATATGTCTAAAACAAAGAGTATAAATTACAAGAGGTATCCACAAAGAGAACACTTGGTGTGGGCCTCAACTTTCAGAAATGCCACACTTTATCTCCTTATCTAAACTTCTCTAGCGGAGTACGGTGGCTCATGCCTGTAATCCCAGCGCTTTGGGAGGCCCAGGTGGGCGGTTCACTTGAGATCCAGAGTTCGAGACCAGCCTGGTCAACATGGTGAAACCCCATCTCTACTAAAAATACAGAAATTAGCTGGGCATGGTTGCAAATGCGTGTAATCCCAGGTACTCAGGAGACTGAGACAGGAGAGTCGTTTGAACCCAGGAGGCGGGATCCTGCCCTGTCAACACAGTGAGACTCCATCTCAATAAATCAATCAATAAATTTCACCGTCAACGATTTAGCTGTGTTTTGGCCATAAGGCCATCCTAAAAATTAATATCACTTGCATTTTGGCAGTAATTATAAAATTTTACCCCATAGTTTATCCATAATCATATATCAAAAGTTTTCTTTTAGATCCAAATTATTATTCAGCATTAGAATTTCCATAATTAAAATTTAGTGGTATGCTAGTCATAGTCATCAACATTGTTAAGTTTACTTACATGCTTTAAGAAAAAATATGAATTAAAAAAATCCATGTGCAAGTTTTTATTTTATCCTAAGAATCGTGACTTTCATTTATAAGTATTCCAACTTTCCTTAAAAATATGAGACCGGTTTTTAAAATGTTTCCACCCACCCAACTAAATATGAGTTGGAACATTGTGAAAATACCATGCAATCTGGAGAAACCCATATTACAACTGGAGAATTGAAGTATGTTTTTATCATTTTGGAATAGAAAGCTAAATTCCAATCATTTTAACTAGGAAACTGTGCTAGCAGTTGATTTTTAATATCATAGGCTGAATCCCAAGTAACCAAATCTTTTCATCACAAAAAAACAAAATATCCCAGCCTTCCCTTTCATCATCATTGGGCAGAATTAGGAGAGACACCTAAAGACTTCTCTATTACTTGATTCAAGAGACTCTGAGTATCTTTCAATATTGCCTAGCACTGTAGATTCCATTCCTCTCTTCCTATTATTGCCTGCATTCCTTATTTTTTTTTTTCCCCTCGACCCTCTCCTGCATTCCTTATTAATCCAAAAGTCAACTAACCAAAGTTTCTTCCCTCAGATAGGAAAAGATGGCAGGATAATATGTGGCAATTCACATCTGGGCTTAAGTAGGATTGATGCAGGCTTACATAACTTTTCTCGTCAAATATTTTTTCAATTATATTTTAATTTTTTAAAATTGCAACATAAAAAAGAAAAAAAACAAACACTGAAACTATGAAGGGCCCCAGTCTTATACTGTATTTTATAAACCTATTCTCATGCCTCCTTCCTACTTTCTTCTGTGGCTCCTCATTGCTTGAATCCAACAAGAAACCTGAGGTGCTCAAAGATAATTCATCCACCCTGTTTTTTTCAATATAAATAGAAATTTTAGATAGCAAATCTTGCCGGGTGAGATGGCTCACGCCTATAATCCCAGCACTTTGGGAGGCCGAGGAGGGTGGATATCCTGAGGTCAGGAGTTCAAGACCAGCCTGGCTAACATGGTGAACATGGTGAAACCCCGTCTCAAAAAAAAACAAAAACAAAAAAATAAAAATAAAAATAAATAAAATAAATAAACAAAAAAGCAAATCTTCATCAAAGATGAATGAAAAGGAAATAAGACTGATATAAACATTTTAAATTGTGACATTGGGGAAGAGATCAAATCAAGGAATATATTCTAAAAAGAAAGAAAAGATACATTATGAAAGAAGATTAACCCCAGTAAACAGAAGATAGAGACAAATGTTTCAAGCCCTGAAGAAAATAAAATATATCAAAAGTGAAATCACAAGAGAATGAATGAAATATAAAAGATGTTAGAAGGGCTAAGAGAAGGTATTAAGAGAGAAAAATCATACCACTGCAGAGATAATATATGAATTAGAAATAAGAAGAAATAAGGAATGTCTGGCAGGCACAGTGGCTCATGCCTGTAATCTCAGAACTTTGGGAGACCAAAGTGGGAGGATCACTTGATCCCAGAAGTTCAACAGCCTGGGCAACAGAGCAAGACCTCATCTCTATTTTAAAAAAATAAAAATAAGAAATATCTAGCAGAAAATTGTGGGATAAATGATAGATTTTTTTTTTAAGTGCATCAAAAACAAAGGAAAAGGACAACAATTTAAGTGATTAGACAGGAAATGGAAAATACGGAAGACAACAGAAATCTGATTTAGAGAAATTGATGTCTCTGACAGAATTTAGAACTAATGAAACTAAAAAAAATTTTTTTCAAAGATATGCTATGGTAGCCTGCTAAATATTCCCCCATTTATAATGTTCTCCCCTAATGTTCTCTCTTTCTTCTATAATCGCATTATAGAAGGCATTATAGAAGTTAGGTACCTGGTTAACCAGCTAGACTTTATTTCCCAGCCGTCCTTCTATCTAGGTGTGTCTAGGTGTGGCCATGACTAAATTCTAGGCAATGAAATGTGGGCAGGAATGATTGTGTGTCACTCTGGAAGCCTTCCCTTAAAAGGCTTCGATCTGTGGCTTCCTAGACCCTTCCCCGAGTCACAGTGGCTAGAGATAGCGTTGCCAAGTTTAGCAAATAAAAACAAGGAACACACAGTTGAACTTGAACATCAGATAAACAACAGATAACTTCTTCATACAAAAAAGCCTGGTTTGAATTGGTGTTTGAAACAAAAAAAAGAAAAGAAAAATGTTGCAGGCAATAAACAAATCAGGTTTTAGTGTGTGTATCACTAAAAAAAAACATACAGTTGGGCTCAGTGGCTCACATCTGTAATCCCAACCCCTTGGGAGACCGAGGATAAGGATTCTTTGAGCCCAGGAGTTCAAGACCAGCCTGATCAACATAATTAGACCCATCTCTACAAAAACATTTTTAAATTACCTGGGCATAGTAGCTAATTTTTAGCCTAGGCTATTCTTGAATTCCCAGTCTCAAGCAAGCCTCGCACCTTAGTCTCCCAAAGTTCTGGGATTACAGGCATGAGCCACTGCACCCAGCCTTTCAGCTGCTTTTAAATGTGAATGACCACATGATTCAATTTTTAAGTCACATTATTTGTTTTCTTCAAAACGTTTCATATAAATTAATGTGGGAGAAAAATTTTTAGGTGAGTAACAGTTTTCCTTTGAGTCAGGGATCAGCAAACTTTTTCTGTAAAGGGCCAGATAGAAAACGTTTTAGGCTTTGCAGTGCCACATGATCTCTGTTGCAACTACTCAAGTCTGCTGTTACAGTGCTGAAGCAGGGATGGACAACGTACAAATGAATGAGTGTGGCTGTTTTCTATAAAACTTCATAACAGTTGGAAGACTGGATTTGGTGTATATGCCACACTCAACCAAACCCTGCTTTAGGTAATTCACTTTGATTTCTTGTAAGATTTCTTTTCATTTTTGAGATGGAGTCTCACTCTATCACCCAGGCTAGAGTGCAATGGTGTGATCACGGCTCACTGCAACCTCTGCCTGTCAGGTTCAAGCAATTCTCCTGTCTCAGCCTCCTGAGTAACTGTGACTACAGGCACTTCCTACCATGGCTAGCTAATTTTGGTTATTTTTACTAGAGACAGGTTTTGCCATATTGGCCAGGCTGGTCTCGAACTCATGACCTCAAATCATCCACCTGCCTCAGCCTCCCAAAGTGCTGGAATTACAAGTGTGAGCCACTATGATTGGCCGGCTTTCTTTTCTTATACCAAAGTTTGGCAACTTCCAAGTCACTATTCTGTTTTCCTCATTCCTGAAACATGGTAAATCCTTTTTTAAAAAAAATTTTAAAAAATATTTTTAAAAAAGAGAGACAGTGTCTCACTATTTTGGTCAGGCTGATATTGAACTCCTGGGCTCAAGTGACCCTCCTGCCTGGGTTTCCCAAAGTGCCAGAGTTACAGGCATGAGCCACTGCACCTGGCCAATCCTTTTCTTTTAATCCTTGGAATTGCAAGAAAGTTTTCACATATTGGTTAGAACGAAGGCTAAGCTCTTGTACCAAAAAGATGTTTTAAATACCACAGCACTTGTGTATAGAAGTTGCTACATAGAAAGTTATGTCTTTTTCAGGTAACAGTCCCAAAGTATGCTCTTTAGGCCTGCTACAATGGCTCCGTTGTCTCCCATAGGTGGTTATCACCTCTGGGTCAAAGGTGGATGTTCCAGCAGGGTTCCCAGATAAAATGGAGGATACCCAGTTCAACTTGAATTTTAGATAAATGACAAATAAATTTTTAGTATAAATTTTGTAGTTATTTTTGAGACAGTTTTGCTCTGTTGCCCAGGCTGGAGTACAGTGGTGCCATCACGGCTCATTGCAGTCTTGGCCTCCTGGGCTCAATTGATCCTCCCACCTGAGCCTCCTGAGTAGCAGTGACCAAAGACATGCACTACCATGCCTAGCTAATTTTTTTAAATTTTTTTTGTAGAGACAGGGTCTTGATCGGTTGCCCAAACTGGTCGTATGTTATTTAATCTGCCTAAAATAGTGTTTGAGTGACCAAATAATTAGAAACAAAATGAAGAAAGCAAGCTACCATCTATCAGAAGAGATATGCAATTGATATAACCCACCAAGGATTCACAACCTGAGCCTCCATAAACCAATAAATAAAATAGAAAAGATAAATAGGCAGTTTATGAAAGAGAAAATATGTATTTTCACTAAGCATATTAAAAGATGCTCAGTATCACTGAAATCAGGTTAATGCAAATTAAAATGATAGACCAATTTCAAACCCATCAAACTGGCAAAAATCAATCTGAGAACAGCAAGTGCTTAACTGTTGATAAAAACAGAAGCACTTCAGGTAAGAAATATAAAACCAGTAAGTAGGCCAGGCCTGGTGGCTCAGGCCTGTAATACCAGCACTTTGGGAGGCTGAGGCCGGCAGATCAGCTTAGTCAGGAGTTCAGACTAGCCTGGCCAACATGGTAAAACCCCGTCTCTACTAAAAATACAAAAATTAGCGGGACATGGTGGTGGGCGCCTGTAATCCCAGCTACTTGGGAGGCTGAGGCAGGAGAATTGCTTGAACCTGAGAGGGGGAGGTTGCAGTGAGCCAAGATCCCGCTGCTGCACTCCAGCCTGGGTGACAGAGCGAGACTCTTGTCTCAAAACAAAACCAGTCAATGGTAACTCAAGCCCCAAACCCTGGATTATCTGCAAAATTGGAAATGACTAGCTCCACCTTGAAATTCAAGAGGTCTCACATTAAAGACACCCTAATCTGCCCTTTCCACTTTAAGTGGCAATTCTGGTCGTACTGTTGCACCAGACCATGAACTTCAAAACAGCCTTGACCCTGCTTTCTCTCCCACCCTACATCCCCACATCAGTCAACTCTGTCAGATCCACCATCATAGTGTATCCAGAATCTGCACCTCCACAGCAATCACCCAAGCCCAAGCGAAGTCCTTGATCCCCTGGATGAGGTGTCAGCCTTCAGCTGGTCTTCTGCCCTGTCTTTACTCGTGTCTTCTCTCAACAGAGGAACCAGCCCAACCCTTTTAGAACCTAGATCAGGTCTTGTCTCTTCTTTGCTTAAAACTCTGTGGTGGCTTCCTATGTCACTCAGATAACAAGCCAAAATATTTAGAGTAGTTTACTTTATCCTACTGATCCACCTCCAGGCTATACCAGTCTGCTTAATGTTCCTCAAACACCCAGGCTTGCCCCCACCACACTTGTCACTCACCTATTGTTTGCACCTGTTATTCCCCAAGGCTAGACTATGCTTCTCCCTGCCAGATATCCACTCTCCTCATTTGATTCAGGCTTTTGCTCTAACAGGTCTTCCCTAATCATCCTGCTTAAAATAGCACCATAGTCACCTACCTCACCACACCCCACCCAAATTTCTCTCTCCACCTCCACCCATTATACACACCTTCTTTAATTTGTCAAAAAGCACTTATTGCCACCTATTGTTTTATATTTTATTTATTGCCTATCTTCTCAACCTAGAATGTAAATCTCAGAAGACCAGAAACAAGTCTATTTTATTTATTGCTATATTCCTAATGCCTAGAACAAATCCCGGCACATACTAGACACGCCATAGACTATAAATTGAAGAGGTTGGACACAGAGGCTCATGCCTGTCATCCCAGAGCTTTGGGGGACTCAGGTGAGAGGATCACTAGAGCCCAGGAGTTCCAGGCTGCTGTCAGCTATGACTGCATGGATGCACTCCAACCAGGGTGACAGAGCAAGACCCTGTCTCAGAAAAGAAAGATGAAATAAAGAAAGGAAGAAAGAAAGAAAGAGAGAGACAGAGAGAAAGGAAGGAAGGAAGGAAGGAAGGAAGGAAGGAAGGAAGGAAGGAAGGAAGGAAGAAGAAAGTACCATAAACCCAGAGACTTCCTGGGAGATGGAAATTTTTTTTTCCAGATCTTTATACAATTTAAATGTTTCTGGGGCATAAAGAAATTTCCCCAAATCCTTTAAAGCATGAATGATAAATATGTGGTAGAAATGACCAGGCATGGTGGTGTATGCCTGTAATCTCAGCTCATGCCTGTAATTCCAGCACTTTGGGAGGCTAAGAAGGGACTATTGCTTGAGGCCAGGAGTTCAAGATAAATACTATTAAAAAAAAATCAGGAGGCAATTTCACATGTGAATAATTTTTTTTAATCCTAATTAAAATGTTACTATTAACCACAAATAATATATTAAATGTACTCTGATGGAAGTTCATTGCATGAATGGAACTACTCATTGAAATTAGGACATCTCTCCATTAAAAAAAAAGAAAAAGAAGAAAACTCGGGTTGGACCAGGAATCCCAGCACTTTGGGACGCCGAGGTGGGCGGATCACCTGAGGTTGGTAGTTCCAGACCAGCCTGACCAACATGCAGAAACCCCATCTCTCCTAAAAATACAAAATTAGCCCGGTATGGTGGGGCATGCCTGTAATCCCAGTTACTTGGGAGGCTGAGGGGAGAATCACTTGAACCCAGGAGATGGAGGTTGTGGTGAGCAGAGACTGCACCATAGCACTCCAGCCTGGGCAACAAGAATAAAACACCATCTTGAAAAAAAAAATAGTCGGCTTTATTATTGATAAGGCTGTTAGGAAAACATCACTTTCAATGTAAGCCAGTTCGGTTTAGTAATCCTCCCCCTAAATTAGAAAGACTCCGGCTGTCTTGGACCCAACTGAACCACAGGAGGTAGTAACCCTGCTTCTTCTGAAACCAACCCTTGTCCCATAGAACTGTGATTTACAGGTTTTGAAAAATAAACATAAAAGTTGACCCTCCCAGTCTTGAAACTCGAAACACGCATTTGTCTTATCTGAGTTCTTAGGAAACCCACCCTCAGGCAAAGAATTGAAACTCTTCAGATCACTGCATCCGGATTTAGAAGACCCTCATCCAACAGGATTGCTTCCTTAGCCTTCCCTAATTCTTATTTTCCCATCTTCTCTGCTATATAAGCACCCCAATTTTAGTAGGTTAGTGAGATGGATTTGCAAGTTTCTCCCATTCTCCTTCTTCTCCAAGCAGCCAGTTAAAGCCTTCTTCTCTGGTATTAAAAGTAATGGAAGGCCGGGTGTGGTGGCTCACACCTGTAATCCCAGCACTTCGGGAGGCCAAGGCAGGCGGATCACCTGCGGTCAGGAGTTTGAGACCAGCCTCAAACCCCATTTCTACTAAAAATACAAAATTAGCCAGGCATAGTGGCACATAACTGTAATCCCAGCTACTTAGGAGGCTGAGGCAGGAGAATCGCTTGAACCCAGGAGGTGTAGGTTGCAGTGAGCTGAGATCTCGACATTGTACTCCATCCTGGGCAACAAGAGCAAAACTCTGTCCCCCCCAAAAAAAAAAAAAAAAGTAATGAGAAAAACCTGGGCGTGGTGGCTTATGCCTGCAATCCCAGCACTTTGGGAGGCTGAGGTGGGCAAATCACTGGAGTTCAGGAGTTCGAGACCAGCCTGGCCAACATGGTGAAACCCCATCGCTACTAAAAATACAAAAACTTAGCTGAGTGTTATGGCAGGTGCCTGTAGTCCCAGCTACTCTGGAGTCTGAGGCAGGAGAACTGCTTGAACCTGGGAGGTAGAGGTTGCAGTGAGCCAAAATGACACCACTGCACTTCAGCCTGGGTGACAGGGCAAAGAAGGCCAGGCGAAGTGGCTCACACCTGTAATCCCAGCACTTTGGGAGGCCGGCAGATCACCTGAGGTCAGAGGTTCGAGACCAGCCTGACCAACAAGGTGAAACCCCCGTCTCTACTAAAAATACAAAAATTAGTTGGGCATGGTGGTGCATGCCTGTAATTCCGGCTACTACGGAGGCTGAGACAGGAGAATCGCTTGAATCTGGGAGTTGGAGCTTGCAGTGAGCTGAAATTTTGCCATTGCACTCCAGCCTGGGTGACAGAGCAGACTCTGTCTCGAAAAAAAAAAAAAAAAAATGCAGATTCATCAGGCTAGAAATTGAATTGATAAAAGCGGCAATTAAGTAGTACCTGGCCTCTCAATCTGGGTAACAATCAAATGTTCTAAGTTTAAAAACCCTTGCCGGGCACAGTGGCTCACACCTGTCATTTCAACATTTTGTGAGTTCAAGACCAGCCTGGGCAACATAGTGAGACGCCCCCCGCCCCGATCTCTGCTATATATATATATAGAGAGAGAGAGAGATAGATATATACACACACTATACTTTATATATATATATATATACATTATATTTCATTTTGTGTTTGTGCATATATGCATATATGCACAAACACAAAATGAAAACTCCTGAGGTTCAGGCCACCATGGAGATAGAGGAATTCAAGCTCTCTGGAGGTGGGACCTGCACATCAGGATTTTTAAAATCCCCTCAGGTGATCTCACTGTGCCATCAGGGATGGGAACCACCTGCTAGAGAGGCAATTAGTGGAAAAGGAAATGCTTACTTCACAGAAGCCATCAGAAACTTGACACTTCAGAATGTGTGCAAGACTGCATATCTTGCTCTTATTCTGGAGCAGAAGGCATTTTAGGAGTTCTTAGTCCAGAAATGTAAACTATTCTGTTTGGACTTCATTAAAGCACGTGTGGGCGATGCCCCCGTGAAATCACTTCAACCATCTGGCAATGCAACAGGAAGCTATTCTGGTTTTGTATGAAATGGAACAAGTAGGATGAAGCAGTAATGAAAACTTATCCATTATAGCTTTGATTTTCTGAGGGGTATAGAGGAACTTTATTTCTCCTAAGGGATTTTTTCCTTCTCTTTTATTTCCATAGAAAATATTTCTAAAGCAAAGATTTAATTTGACTAAATTATGACTTTTATATTAATAAATACACATACTTCAAAGGCCTTAGTAAAAACATAAAGCTCAACTTTTTTTTTTTTTTTTAAGATGGAGTTTCACTCTGTCACCCAGCTTGGAGTGCAGTGGTGTGATCTCAGCTCACTGCAACCTCTGCCTATGTTTTACAAAATCAAATTTTTGTAAACTAAAATTTTGTAAAATTTTGTAAATTTTACAAAATTAAAAATTTGTATTTTTACAAAATCAAAAATCAGATGGGGTTTCACCATGTTAGCCAGGCTGGTCTCAAACTCCTGACCTCAGGTGATCTGCCCACCTCAGCTTCCCAAAGTGCTAGGATTACAGGCGTGAGCCACTGCACCCAGCCTAACGTCTGATTTTCATGGAGCAGAATGTATATATCCAAATAATGGGCACTTGAAATGAATATTTTTTTTCCTTCCTCCTCCTCTTTCTCTGAAATGAATATTGAAGCACTACTAAAACTGAAACAAGGGCTGAGCATGGTTGCTCATGCCCGTAATTCCAGCACTTTGGGAAGCTAAGGTGGGCAGATTGCCTGAGCCCAGGGTTTCAAGACCAGCCTAAGCAACATAGCAAGACCCTGTCTCTAAAACGAAAAAAAAACCTGAAACAACTTAAAACATTTATGTAGGAAGTGGCTGGCACAGGAGAAGGTTGGGAGCATTAGGCAGATGAGGTGAGAGGGAGAATAGCCTCTATAATATGCCATTACCATCACTTAGTAGGTGTGGGATTTTGAGATAACCCCACAAAAGCTAACTCCTCCTAAAAATCCGTGTCTGCAGCCTTGCTAACAGGCATGAGAGAAACTGCACTGAGCATAGCGAGCTGTAGATGTTACATCTCAGAGTCTTTTGCAAACAGATATTCTCTTTCAGTATAAATATAATTCTTGATGATAGCAATGTATAAAAATATACTGTCACAATTTGTAAACAAAACAAAGCAACAATAGCAAATCTCATGCATTTGGATGGTTACTAGCAAAAAAAATTTAAAAAAACCAAACAGGAAATAACAAGGGTTGCGTAGGATGTGGAGAGACTGGATCCTCGTGCACTGTCGGTGGAAAGGCCACGTGGTGCAGTCGCTAAGGAATGCATTATGACAGCTCCTCAAAAAGTTAAAAATAGAACCACCACGTGATCCAGCAATCCTGCTTCTCGGTATATACCCAAAAGATGTTAAAACAGGGATTCAAACAGATATTTGTATGCCCATGTTCATACCAGCATTATTTACATTATTTATAATAGCCAAAATATAGAAGCAACTCAAGTGTCCAGTCATGAATGAATGGGTACAACTTGTGGTTGATACACAGACACACTGAAATGTAATATTGTATATATATGTATATATACACATATACTGAGACAGGGCCTCACTCTGTCACCCAGGCTGGAGTGCAGTGGCACTATCACAGCTCACTGGAGCCTCAACCTCCCAAGCTCAAGTGACCCTCCCACCTCAGCATCCTGAGTAGCTGGTGCTACAGGCATACACCACCACAGCCAGCTAATTTTTGAATTTTTTTGTAGAGACAGGGTTTCTCCACGTTGCCGAGGCTGTTCTCTGAACTCCTGGGCTGAAGCGATCCACCCACCTTGGCCTCCCAAAGCGCTGCATTACAGGCATGCATGTAATATTATTAATTATTTTGTTTTCTTTTTAAAGAGGGGAACTCTGAAGGGGGAAGGGAAAGGGGAAAGATATATTAAATTCTTTAAAAAAACAAAAAAACAAAAAGGAAATCTTGGCTAGGCGCCGTGGCTCATGCTTGTAATCTCAGCACTTTGGGGGACCAAGGCAACAGGATTGCGTGAGGCCAGGAGTGTGAGACCAGATGGACCACATAGTGAAACCCTGTTTCTGGGGGGTTTTTTTTGGAGGTGGAGTCTTGCTCTGTAGCCCTGGCTGGAGTGCAGTGGTGCGATCTTAGCTCACTGCAACCTCCACCTCCCGGTCCCAGTTCAAGCAGTTCTCCTGCCTCAGCCTCCTGAGTAACTGGGATTGCATGTGCCACCATGCCCAGCTATTTTTTTTTTTTTTTTTTTGGATTTTTAGTAGAAACAGGGTTTCACCATGTTGGTCAGGCTGGTCTTGAACTCCTGACCTTGTGATCCATCTGCCTCAGCCTCCCAAAGTGCTAGGATTACAGGCGTGAGCCATCGTGCACGGCATGAAACCCTGTTTGTAAAAAATGATGATGATGATAATAATAATAATAATAATAAATAAGCCAGGCATGGTGGCATGCATCTGTTCTAGGTACTTGAAAGGCTGAGGCAGGAGAATCACTTGAGCCAGGGAAATAGAGGTTGCAGTGAGCCATGATTGTGCTGCTACACTCCAGTCAGGGCAACAGAGAGAGACCCTCTCTCAAAAAAAGAAAGGAAATTTTAACTCATGCTACAACATGGATAAACCAGAAGACTTTTTTCTTTAGATGGAGTCTCACTCTGTTGCCCAGACTGGAGTGCGGTGGTGCCATCTTGGCTCACTGCAACCTTTGTCTCCTGGATTCAAGCAGTTCTCTGGCCTCAGCCTCTGGAGTAGCTGGGACTACAGGTGTTCACCACCATGCCTGGCTAATTTTTGTATTTTTAGTGGAGACAGGATTTCGCCATGTTGTCCAGGCTGGTTTTGAACTCCTGACCTCAAGTGATCCGCCCACCTTGACCTCCTAAAGTGCTGAGATTACAGGAGTGAGCCACAGTGACTGGCCTCTCTACCTCTCAATTTGAAGAACTTCTTCAAGCACCAATGCCACCCTCTTTTGCTTCCCCACCCCTAAAGGATAATAGTGTGGCATATCTTAGCATGTCTTTTTGTTGTCTTTTTTTTTTTTCCTGAGACGTAGTCTCACTCTGTCCCCAAGGCTGGAGTGTATTGGCACTGTCTTGGCTCACTGCAACCTCCATCTCATGGGTTCAAGCGATTCTGCTGCCTCAGCCTCCCGAGTATCTGGGATTACAGGTGCACCACCATGCCCAGCTAATTTTTGTATTTTTAGTAGAGATGGGGTTTTGCCATGTTGACCAGGCTTGTCTTGAACTCTGAACCTCAGATGATCTGCATGCCTCGGCCTCCCAAAGTTCTGGGATTACAGGCGTGAGCCACCACACCCAGTCCTTTTTGTTGTTCTTGAACATAATAAATACGGTTTTCAGGGTTGAGGCACATTAACTTTTTCTTTAATTTTAGAGACAGAGTCTCTCTATGTTGCCCAGGCTGGAGTGCAGTGCCTATTCACAGGTGTGATTGTGCATTGTATCACAATCAGTACAGTGTGAAGGTGCACTGTAGCCTCTAATTCTTGGGCTCAGGTGATTCTCCCATGTCATCCTCCCCAGTGTCTGGGACTATAGGTGCTGCACTCCACCACATCTCCTGGCTTCTATTTCTTCTTCTTTTTCTCCTTCTTCTTTTTAGTTTTTATGTTAATTTCTTATGAACTTTTTTTTTTTTTTTTGAGACAAGAGTGTTGCTATGTTGTCCAGGCTGGAGTGCACTGGTTCGATCCCAGCTCACTGCAACCTCCACCCACTGGGTTCAAGTGATTCTTATGCCTCAGCCTCCCAAGTAACTGGGATTACAGGTTCAGGCCACCAAGCTCAGCTAATTTTTGTATTTTTAGTAGATACGGGATTTCACCATGTTGGCCAGGCTGGTCTTGAACTCCTGACCTCAAGCGATCTGCCAACCTCGCCTTCCAAAGTGCTGGGATTACAGGCATGAGCCACTGCACCCCAGCCTTTATTTTTATTTATTTATTTATTTATTTTTGAAACAGGGTCTCACTCTCTTGCCTAGGCTGGAGTGCAGTGTCGTGATCTTGGGTCACTGCAATCTCCGCCTCCCAGATTCTCCTGGCATAGCCTCTCGAGCAGCTGGAGTAGCTTGAGGCAGAGGTTGCAGTGAGTTGAGATTGCGCCATCACGCCATTGCACTCCAGGCTGGGTAACAAGAGCGAAACTCCATCTCAAAATAAATAAATAAATAAAGAATCCCTTAGGTTGCCCTATCTTTTTTAGCTGCTCCCACTTCTCTCCAAGCCCCTCCCCCAACCACTCCTTAACTCTTGGCAACCATTACCACTCACTTGTTCTTTTTTTTCTATACCTTTGTCATTTCCAGAATGTCTTACAAATGGAATCATATAGTCTACAACTTTTGGGGATTTTCTTTTTTTCACTCAGCATAATTCTCCGGAGATTCATCTAGAATGTTGCATGATCAATAACTGATTCCTGTTTATTGCTAAGCAGTATTCCTTGGTACAGGTATCATAGTTTGTTTAGCCATTCACCTATTAAAGGTCACCTAGGTTGTTTCCAGCTTTTGGTTATGACAAATAAAGCTACTGTAAGACCATGTGTGGACAAATTTATATTCCTTGAATATAAGTTTTCATTTCTCTGGGGTAAATACCCAGAAGTACAATTGCTGGGTCATATAGTAGTGGTATATTTTTAAAGAAACAGCCAAAGTGTTTTCCAAAGTGATTGCATCATTTTATATTCCCCCAGCAATGTGTTAGTGATCCACTTTCTCTGCATCCTTGCCAGTATTTGGTGTTACAATTTTTTCTTGTAGTCATTCCGATAGGTATATAGTGATATCTCATTGTGATTTTAACTTGCATTTCCCTAATGGCTATTGATGTAGAATATCTTTTCATGTGCTCTTCTTATGTTTGTTTTATATATAATGTATAGGTTATTTATTTATTTATTTTTGAGACAGAGTCTCGCTCTGTCACCCAGGTTGGAGGGCAGTGGTGTGATCTCAGCTCACAGCAACCTCCGCCTCCTGGGTTCAAGCGATTTGCCTCAGCCTCCCGAATAGCTGGAATTACAGGTGCATGCCACCATACCCAGCTAATTTTTGTATTTTTAGTAGATACGGGGTTTCATCATGTTGGCCAGGCTGGTCTCGAACTCCTGACCTCAGGTGATCTGGCTGCCTCAGCTTCCCAAAGTGCTGGGATTACAGGTGTGAGCAACCTCACCCGGCTTAATGTCTGATGTTTTTAATTGTATTTAGAAGCAGCAGGTTGGGGAAAGTACCACATTGTCTCTTATGATGGGTCAAAATAGAGTCATGGTTAAGAAATTAAGTTCTGCTCTCATATGGCTGGCTTACCTGGGTCTGGCTTTACATGGGTAAACTTGCAAATCTTGGGCAACCTCTCTTTCTTCAGTTTTCCAGTCTGCAACATGAGGATAACACCCAGTTTTGAGAATTTAATGAGCTAATCCATGCAAGATACTTCAAACAATATGTCCAATTATTTTTAGTTATTATACAAAATTCAAAGGCATTTCATAAAATTGATAATAGTTTCACAACATTTTAAAATTTGCTTCACTCCCTTCTGATATTTAATATTACAGAAAACAATTTTGATGTCAACTTATTTTTGCCTTTTTAAAGTAACCTTTTCTGGGTGTGTCAGTACAGCTTGCGGGATTATTTTTCTTTGCAATTCCTAGCTGTGATCAGCCTATGTATGAGGAAGTGTCTCTTCATGCTTGATAAATACTTGATAAGCTCTTTCAATCTGAACTGCGAGTGCTTCCACAACTCACAGAATCATTAATAGATCTGGTTCAGAGTCCCTGAATTTCTAAGCATGATGAAGCCACATTTCTTTACCTAATGTTCAGTTCCTTTAATCATGTCTGAAATTTGGAGGAGACGGCTATACAGAAAGGAAGAGCATTTGAAACCTGATTATTCTATTCAAAACCAAAGATTCATAAGCAAGGCTTACCAGCATTTACTCTAAAGTTCATAGTAAAATATTTTGAACATTAAACAATTTATATATATAGTATTATTATTATTTTATTTTTGAAACAGAGTCATTCTTTGTCATCCATGCTGGAGTGCAGTGCCTATGATCTCAGCTCACTGCAACCTCCACCTCCTGGGTTCAAAGCTATTTTCCTGCCTTAGCCTCCCAATTAGCTGGGATTACAGGCATGTGCCACCACATCCAGCTAAATGTTGTATTTTTAATAGAGATGGGGTTTCACTATGTTGGCCAGGCTGGTCTTAAACTCATGACCTCAGCTGATCCACCCTCCTCAGCCTCCCACAGTGCTGGGATTACAGGTGTAAACCACCGTACCTGGCCAAAAATTTATCTATATTTGAAAGTATGATACACACCCTTAAAGTATAAGAATGAAAAAACTTCTTTCGCAAGTGGCAAGAAAGAGACAGTCAAGTCACTGTTAAAGTAATAATTTCAAAGCACTTCCCAACGATTTTCTAATCCTTAAAGGATATCAACAAACGATGTTAGAAGTATCTTCATATTTTTTCATATTTACTCTGCAACAAATAGAATGCAGAATTCTAAAATGAGTTTGATTACATGCACAAAGCTATCCTTATAGGTAATGAATATTTGGCTTAATGGCTGTAAATATGGATTGGTAAATAAATTATGGTACATATCTAAAATGAAATATTATGTGATTGTTAAAATAAGTTAGATATATGTGCACTGATATGCAAGGCAGTAGTAGATACAGAATTGTATGAAAAAATATGTTGGTGTGTATAATTTATATATTAAAAACATTTATGGAAAGGCACCTATTGGCAAGAAATGATAAACAAACTCTGAAGATTGTAGGACTAAGTGCTAGGTGACAGACCAAACAGTTATTTTAAAACTTTTCATATTATTTGAAAAATTTTAACATTGCACATTATAAAAACAATAGTTTTTGTTTTTGTTATTGTTGTTTTGAGACAGGGGCTCCTTCTGCACCCAGGCTGGACTGCAGTGGGGCGATCTCAGTTCACTGCAACCTCTGCCTCCTGAGTTCAAGCAATTCTCCTGCCTCAGCCTCTCGAGTAGCTGGGATTACAGGCATGCCCCACCATGCTCTAACAATTTTTTGTATTTTTAGTGAAGACAGGTTTTCACTATGTTGGCCGGACTGGTCTTGAACTCCTGACCTCAAGTGATCTGCCCACCTTGGCCTTCCAGAGTGCTGGGATTACAGGTGTGAGCTACTGTGCCTGGCCTATTCCTGTTAAGAAGAAGGAAAAAATTGAGATATGGATGTTAAGATCTACCTGAATATAGAAATAAGTATTGGTTCGCTGGGTGGAGTGCCTCACTCCTATAATCCCAGCACTTTGAGAGGCCGAGGTGGGCAGATTGCTTGAGCTCAAGAGTTCAAGATCAGCCTAGGCAACATGGCGAGACCCTGTCTTTATAAAAAATACAATTATTAATACAAAAATTAGCCCAATGTGGTGGCATGCACCTGTAGTTCCAGCTACCCGGGAGGCTGAGGTGGGAAGATCACTTGAGCCTTGCGGGTGGAGGTTGCAGTGAGCTCAGATTGCACCACTACACTCCAGCATGGGTGAGAGGGAGATGTTGTATCAATTTTTTAAAAAATTATATTAAAAAGATAAAGAAGTGATGGTGCCAAATTTTGTATTTATCTAAGATGCTGTGTTTTCTTTGTATCTCTTAACAACAAGCTATTAGACCAAATTAATAATAAGGAAAACAGAAATCTTGGCTGTCATTGCAGAACACTGAACCCATGTATATTAGGCTGTTCCTACGTTGCTATAAATAAATATCTGAGACTGAGTAATTTATAAGAAAAGAGGTTTAATTGGCTCAGGATTCTGCAAGAGAGAGAGTGGGGACGAAGTGCCACACCCTGTTTTTGTTGTTGTTGTTTTTGAGACAGGATCTCATTCTGTGGCCCAGGCTGGAGTGAAATGGTGCAATTGTAGCTCACTGCAGCCTTCATCTCCCAGGCTCAAGTGATCCTCCACCTCCGCCTCCCTAGTAGCTGCGATTACAAGCGTGTACCATCACACCCACCTAATTTCTGTACTTTTTGTAGAGACTGGGTTTTGCCATATTTCCCATGCTGGTCTCAAACTCCTGGGCTCAAGCATTCCTCCTGCCTCAGCCTCCCAAAGTGCTGGGATTACAGGTGTGAGCCACCATGCCTGGCTACCATGCATTTTATATTTATATTATCCTTGGGATACCAGGTCCTCGAGACTTATTAAATTTATATTCACAAGCGCTAGTATATAGATACAGAATAGATATAAATGTATATATTTTTTCACTTATTTCATATAAAATGTCACATACTATCACAGCTTGTAGGTATGATCACAATTATATATCACATGAACTGTAAACATAATTTAATAAGTTATATTTGCTTGGGAAGGAGTTTAATCTTAAATTTTGACGAATGCTCTTATTTTTATTTATTTATTTTTGAGATGGAGTCTTGCTGTGTGCCCCAGGCTGGAGTCCAATGGCATGATCTCTGCTCACTGCAACCTCCCAGGTACAAGCGATTCTCCTGCCTCAGCCTCCCGAGTATCTGAGATTATGGCTCATGCCACTACGCCTGGCTAATTTTTGTATTTTAGTAGAGACAGGGTTTAACAATGTGAGACAGGCTAGTCTCGAACTCAGGACCTCAAGTAATCCACCTGCCTTGGTCTCCCAAAGTGCTGGGATTACAGGTGTGAGCCACTGTGCCCCGCCTAATATTTGTTTCTGTAAACTACTTAGAGTAGTGGGTGACACTCATAGGGTATAGAACATAATCTTTTAGTCCTTGTAGGTGTCTCTTTATCATTATAATTACTTTTAAGCATAAACTGAAATGTTAAATAAAAGTATAACATTATTTATATATATATAAAATCTTGTAAAGGTCATAATTCATTAAGGCTGTCCTTTTTCTTGCTTTCTTTTTTCTTTTGAAACAGATTCTCACTCTGTTGCCCAGGCTGGAGTGCAGTGGCATGATCCCGGCTCACTGCAACCTCCACCTCCTGGGTTCAAGCAATTCTTGTGTCTCAACCTCCTGAGTAGTTGAGACTACAGTTATGCAGCACCACGCCTGGCTAATTTTTATATTTTTAGTACAAACCAGGTTTTGCCATGTTGGCCAGGCTGGTCTCGAACTCCTGATCTCAAGCGATCTGCTCACCTCGGCCTCCCAAAGAGCTGGGATTACAGGCATGAGCCACTGCGCTCAGCCAAGGCTGACATTTTTCAATGAACTTGTTCTAGTCTTTAAAACAAATAATATTTAAAAGTAGACATACATTAATACAAATATCACACTCCATCAAAATAAACTAAAAGCCACAGCAGATTAATGGCAGTAGGTTCTAAGGAATAAGACCATTTGAAAATTGCTTCTTTGCTAGATGAACAATTATGTTTGAAGGAATAAACAACACTTTAAAAAATAAAGTTCTGGCCTGGAGCAGTGGCTCATGCCTGTAATATCAGCGTTTTGGGAGGCCAAGGCAGAAGGATTGCTTGAGTTCCGGAGTTCATGACCAGCTTAAACCACATAGGGAGATCCTTTATTATTATTATTTATTATATATTTAAAAAATAAACAATAAGGCTCCTCAACTTCACTAAAGAAATCAATATAGCTAGAGAAATATATTCCATAAAAATGATTTGTAGTATCTATAAGATCATGGAGAATAGGAAGTTTACTTGTGTTTATTTGTGTTTGAGTAAACTAATTTTTATAAAATTATGAAGTTACAGGATTGATATGGTAGGACATTGAATTATTTCACAAAACATGAAAATTCATAATTGCATTTGAGTGCTAGTTTGTCTTCGTAGAAAGGGAAGCCTCTAACACTGCTGACAACCCACTGAGATCCACGAATAAGTGAAGATCCTTGCAGATCACAGAACAGGAGCGATCAGACTGGCTGATTACGAAACTCACTCTGGGCTGGGCACAGTGGCTCACGCTATAATCCCAGCACTTTGGGAGGCTGAGGCGGGTGAATCATTTAAGGTCAGGAGTTCAAAACCAGCCTGGTCAACATAGTGAAACCCTGTCTCTACTAAAAGTACAAAAATTAGCAGGGCGTGGAGGTGGGTGCCTGTAATACCAGCTACTTGGGAGGCTGAGGCAGGAGAACTGCTTGAGCCGGGAGGCAGAGGTTGCTGTGAGCAGAGAGTGTACCATTGCTGCACTCCAGCCTGGGCAAGAGAGCGAGATTCCATCTCAAAAAAAAAAAAAGAAGAAGAAGAAGAAGAAGAGGAAAAGAAAGAGAAAAAGAAACTCACTCTGCTGCAGGTTCAATCTCTGCTTTTCCTGCTGGCTATGATACAGGGTATGGACTCATGACTACTGACTATAAAAATGGCCCCAGTTCTCCACTCTCTCCTCTACTTGCATCCTTGGCAATGTT
>CAUYQU010079178.1:0-27445 GCA_963574635.1 Cheracebus regulus
TTTTAGTAATTGCATAAGCATTTCACAGATTTAAATGAAATCCTGAGCAATAGAGCAAGATTCTCGTTCTCTCTCCCTCCTTCTCTTTCTTTCTTTTTTCTCTTTATTCTACTTCTTTCTTTCTCAAAAAAAAAAAAAAAGCTCTCTATGAACAAGTCATTCTCCAGCTTTTCCTTTTTTAAAAAAAAAAAATACTTAGTTCTTATTTGAAGTGTCTCATATTCTCTCTCTGTCTCTCTTTATCTCTTGTCACCCCTCCCCCTGCCCTGGAAAAAAAAAAAAAAGCAAAATAAATAAATAAAGCTGTAGAACAGTGTAATATGCTTTTTAAAAAAATGGTGACAATGAAAATATGCCCAACTGATTTTTATTGAAGATGCAAAAGCAATTCCATGGAGGAAGGTTTGATAGCCTTTTCAACAAATGGTACTGAAGCAACTGTACATCCACAGTCAAAAAAATGAGCCTCAACTAAAATCTCACACATTACACAGAGTTAACTCAAAATGTATCACAGACTTAAATGTAAAACTATAAAGCTTTTAGAAAATATATAGGAGGAAAATTTTTGGATGTAGGGTTAGGCCAAAGAGTTCTTAGACTTGACACCAAAAACATGATCCATAGAAGCAAAAATTTGATTAATTGGACCTCATCAAAATTTAAAAATTTTGTTCTGCAAAGGATCCTGGTAAGAGGATGAAAAGACAAGCTACGGACCAAGAGAAAAGATTCGCAAATCACATCTCTTACAAAGGCTAGTGTCAAGAGCTCTCAAAACTCAAAAGTAAAAAAAAAAAAAATCGCAAAAGACATGAATAGACATTTCACTGAAGAGGATATACAGGAGGCAAATAAGCACATGAGAAGATGTTTAACATCATTAACCATTAGGGAAATGTAAGTTAACACCACCATGAGATATTACTACCTTTCAGAATGGTTAAAATTAACAAATTATGACAAGAATATTTGACAGATGGGAGAGAGAGCTTTAGGTAAGAGGATCCTCTCACCATCCTTGGTGGGGATAGGATGATAGACAGATAGATAGATTAGATAGATAGATAGACAGATAGATAGATTAGATAGATAGATAGATAGATAGATAGATAGATAGATAGATAGATAGATGATAGATTTTTTAGACACAAGGTCTCACTCTGTTGCCCAGGCTGGGGTGCAGTGGTATGATCATGGCTCACTGCAGCCTTGTCCTCCTGGGCTCAAGCAATCCTCCTGCCTCAGCCTCCCAGGTAGCTGAGACTACAAGTGTGCAGCACTATGCTCAGCTAATTTTGTTTTAAATTTTTTGGTAGAGACAGAGTTCCACTATGTTGTCCAGGCTGGTCTTGAACTCCCAGGCTCAGGTGGTCTCGAACTCCTGGGCTCCCACCGCTGCCCCCCAAAGTACTGGGATTACAGGTGTGAGCTACCACACCTGGCCTTGCCATTTCTTTGTCTTCTTTTATACTCCTCAGTGATGTTATTTATATAGCTTTTGGTTTACCTTTTGTCTTATCATTTCTAATTAAATCCTTCATAGTTTATATTTTGTGGCTGTCATTGTGACTAGAATATCATTTTGAAATTTTGCATTCAATACAAGAATGCTACTGAATAGTATTTTTGTCTTCTATATGACCTTATTCTATTAGGATTTTTTCAGGGAGAGGTGTCCTAGTTTGTTTTGTGTTGCTATAACTGAATACCGTAGACTGGGTGACTTATGAAAAATAGAGATTTATTTAGCTCATGGTTCTTGAGACTGGGTAGTCCTAGAGCACGGTACCAGCATCTGGTGAGGGCCTTCCTGCTGTGTTGTGACTTGATGGGAGGCTTCACATGGTAAGACAGAGCAAGTGTGCTACCTCTGTGTAGATATACAATTATATTGCCTACAAATAATGTTATTGTTAAAATCTTCCTTTCTCTTTTTTTTAGATTTTTGTCTTTTTTTTTTTTATGACTTTTACAAGTGAAATAAAATCTTCTTTTCTAATATTGGTAACACTCCAAATCCACTGGCCTAAACAAGTAATGGCAATAATGGGCATTTTTTTTTTTATGTGTGTGTATTCTGTTCTGTAACCCTTTTATAGCTCAATACATGAGGGTGTTTCCCACAATAATTATTAGTTTCTAATATCAATTTTATTGGCCTTGTACTATTCCACAGTATGTGTGTCGCTATATCACCTAGAGAGGGGAGAGTATCCCCTCTTTGTCATTTACTCAGGAGGCCACAGGACAGCATTGGGGATGGTGTTTTCCACTGTTAAGAGAGACTTGGACTTGGAGGAAGGTATCTTTTCTGGTCCCAGCTGGCTCTCTCATTTATTCATTTTCTGCACAAACAGTTATCAGAACTAGGTACCTAGGCACTGGGGGTGGGGACACGGTGGGAGTAGAAAGTCCAATAAGACATGGTTCCTATTAACTTTGTATCCTTGGGTAAGTCACTTAAGTTTTCTGAACTTCAGTGTTTCTGTTTGTAAGATGAAGATACTAATACGAATACCATCCCTATGTACTTTCTAGGTTGATGTATGGATTAAATGATATGTCAGAGAATCTTTTTTTTTGTTTGTTTTTGAGATGGAGTTTCAGTCTAGTTGCCCAGTCTGGAGTGCAATGGTGCTATCTCAGCTTATCACAACCTCCACCTCCTGGGTTCAAGTGATTCTCCTGCTTCAATCTCCCGGGTGGCTGGGATTACAGGCATGTACCACCATGCCCAGCTAATTTTGTATTTTTAGTAGAGATGGGGTTTCTCCATGTTGATCAG
The DNA here is from genome assembly GCA_963574635.1 of Cheracebus regulus. Lineage (NCBI taxonomy): Eukaryota > Metazoa > Chordata > Mammalia > Primates > Pitheciidae > Cheracebus > Cheracebus regulus. The sequence continues at coordinate 2,789 of CAUYQU010079178.1, forward strand.
GCTGGTTTGAACTCCTGACCTCAGGTGATCCGCCTGCCTCGGCCTACCAAAGTGCTGGGATTACAGGCGTGAGCCATAATCCCAGGCGTGGCCGGCTGAGAATCTTAAGGTATTGTTGCTAGGGGGGACCATGGCAAACGTCACTTGACAGATGAAGAGTAGCAGAGAAGGGAAATGACTTGCCCAAGGTCACATAGTGAGTTCCTGACATAGCAGGGGTCTCACCCCTTGTGTCTTCAGACCCTCACCCATCTAGGGGCTCAGTTTTGGGCTCCAGAAATTCAAGCTTTGCGACCATAATTGCCTAAGGCCACCCATGTCATCCAAGAAGCGAAAAGGGCCAAACCCAGAGGCACTGTACCCTTCCCTCCTCCTGTCCCCAGCACCAGCCTGCAGCTGGGCAGTCCTGGGAGGGACTCATCGATTGATCCGTGTATCTCCACCCACAGCAGGGCGCCTCTCCTATGCACCTCGCTGTCAGGCACAACTTCCCTGCCTTGGTCCAGCTCTTCATGAACTCTGACAGTGACATGAATGCCATGGACAATGTAAGTGGCTACAGAGACCATCCGGGCCCCAGGGAGCTTCTGGAAGCCTCCCAGGCTGGCAGGGCTTGGCTGTGGTCTCCTAGCATGGCCCAGAGTTGAGGAATTGCTTTATTAGCTCTTAAAACGTAATTTGAATAGTTATTGAAGGAAATATTATTTTGTTCATCATTCCCCTCTTTTGAACATTTTGGGTGTTCCCAAGTTTTGGCCATGATCTATAACATTGCAGTGAACATCTTTTTACATTCAACCTTTTCCTTTCATTGTTTTTTTTTTTCCTTAGGGAAGATTCCCAGGGCAGGGGTGACTGAGGCAGTCTTGTGTAACAAGAGGCCTCTGAGTCCTGAAGCTGTGATCAGTAAAGAGCCCTTTTAAATCCTGTCCCCACAATCTACCCACCAACCATATAATTCTCAATACCAGCAAGGGCATGGCACACAGATCCACTGGGAGTTGAAAGCAATTTGGCAGAATATATCATATATCTTTAAATGATATGCATTAGCACTGCTGGGAACTGAGCCTTGAGAAACATATTAGAAGCTCATGCATAGAGATATTCACTGCAGTATTGTTTATCAGTCTTCAATTTGAAAATGGCCTAGCCGGGCATAGTGGCTCACCCCTGTAATCCGAGCACTTTGGGAGGCTGAGGCGGGTGGATCACAAGGTCTGGAGATCAAGACCATCCCGGCTAACACGGTGAAACCCTGTCTCTACTAAAAATACAAAATTATCTGGGCATGGTGGTGGGCGCCTGTAATCCCAGCTACTCAGGAGACTGAAGCAGAGAATCGCTTGAACCTGGGAGGTGGAGGTTGTAGTGAGCCAAGATAGCACCATTGCACTCCAGCCCTGGCAACAAGAGCAAAACTCCATCTCAAAAAAAAAAAGAAAATGGCCTAAATATTTAATCATAGGGAAATAGGGAAGCAGTTAGGTAAATTATGGCATGAATAGACTATTATGGAGTTATCAAAATGGTGTTTATCAGAGTTTATAGTATATAAAAAGTGTTATGTTGGGGTAAAAAAATAAGATGCAATATGTACATACATATAGGATGATCTCATGTATGTAAAACCAACAAGCTAAAAACATTCTACATGAAAGAAAAGACTAGAAGAAATATACTAGGATCACTGTGGGGGTTGACTTAGGATGGCAGGCCATCCCTATGTGCTTTTCACTCATCTGTTCCCTTGGCTTCTCCCCTAGAGGCAGCAGACGCCCCTTCACCTGGCTGCAGAGCACGCATGGCAGGACATAGCAGAGATGCTCCTCATTGCTGGGGTTGACTTAAACCTGAGAGATAAGGTACCTCTGCTTACAACCCACCTCGCTTCAGGCTTTCATGGCTCCCCCTTTGCCAGAGACCCTGCTACAAATGCCTCCTCCCTCCTCCCTCTCAGGGTGTTCAAGGACTGCCATCCTTTCTATACCAGCTCAAATGCAGCCTCCTCCTCTACCACCTTCCCCTCTCTCTGCTGAGGTCCCTCAGCCTTGGCCCCCCTGTCTCTGGTATAGGCCTGTGAGATGGTTGCTTTCTTCTTTATGGCCCCCATCAGACTGCAAGCTCCCCCTGGTGGGGCGGGGGACTAGAAGAATACCACAGCACTGCCCAACAACACCCACATGTGGGAGAGGGTTTGGGGAAGCTTCCCAGCTCATTGTACCTCTGGGACAGCTACTTCTGCAGGTGCTGGTGGTCTCAGAAGAGCCGAAGACTTGGTATGAGGTTGGGAGGTCACAGGCGTGTGAGGGGAGGGACACTTGCACATGTGACTCAGCGAGGCCAGCCTGGGATGGTGTGGGTAGAGCTGGGGGCCAGGATGAGACCCTGAAGCTGGACCTAGGAGGGGACTCCCTGCTTTGAGCTAGGCCCTGGGCAGCTGGATGTAAAGAGGAGCTTCCCATCTCACTGCAGGTCTGTGGAGGCCTGGAGAAAAGGCCTGGAGAAAAGGAGGCCTGACTGGAGGTGGGCAAAGGTGACATGATCAGCCCATGCCCCCATCTCTGGGTTCTGGTTTCTTTATCTGAAAAGTGAGTGGGAACCCCTATTTCACAGAGGATGTTGAAGAAGTAATGAGGGCTGAGTTTCATAAGCTCTAAAGCTTCCTAATTTCTAAAGAAACACAAGAGGTGGTCATTAGAGTTATGTATTGCTATTGCTTTATTCTATTTGTAACTTTTCCATATCCCCATCATGCCCAGAAAACCAGAAAACCTTTCTGCTCTCAGCGTAGACTGCTGGAAACCGCTTCCTGTGGGAAGGAGGGTTTGTCCTCAGTGTTAGAGGCCCTTGTGCAACCCCTCCTGTAGAAACTCTGGCTTCTCTTCTTGCCTCTTAATTGCAGCAGGGAAAAACTGCCCTGGCAGTGGCCGCCCGCAGCAACCATATCAGCCTGGTGGACATGATCATAAAAGCTGATCGTTTCTACAGAAGGGAGAAGGTATGGAGGCCCCACACTTTATCTTTCCTCATTGAAAAGGGAGTGATTCTGGCTCCAGATGGAGCTGGCTTTGAACCCCAGCCCTGACCAGTTCTGGGTCCTTCAGTCTCCAAGTGGGTGAAAATCATCACCTTGTGTGCTATCACAGTTGTTTGTGAGGATCTGGTGATGGGCAAGTGTCCAAACACACTGAAACAAGGCAGACTGAGTCCACGCCAGCGTGGAGATACTGCCAGACACTGCTGTAGCTTCTGGCTGATGAATGCAAGCATGTGTGAATATATACAGACATGTGGAAAAAAGAATGGCAGGTGGTTCCATCTCATGCCATCTCCAGGTGATTGGAACTGCTGCTTGGGATGTTATGCTCGGGCAACTTTCTGAGCCAGAAGTAAGTGTGCTGGGATTGATTAGCAATGTGTGCTGTGGACTTGGGACAGAAGATTAACAGAATGTTTGCTAATCCAGTTAGCAAACGGGGGTAGGGAGTTTTTTTGGTGTCCTTGGGTTGTTTTTATATACAGAAAATAAGTTTGCATTTACTTCACTTTTCAAAGTTAATACAGATGGTCCCCAATCACAATGGTTTGGCTTATGTACTTTATGATGGCACAAAAGCGATACACGTTAAGTAGAAACCATACTTTAAGTACCCATGCAGCCATCCTGCTTCTCACTTCAGTACAGTATTCAATAAATTATATGAGATATTCAGCACTTTATTATAAAATCAGCTTTGTGTTAGATGATTTGCTCCACTATGAACTAATGTAAGTGTACCGAGCACACGTAAGGTAGGTTAAGCTAAGCTATGATGGTCTGTAGGTTAGGAGAATTAAATGCATTTTAAACTTACAATTTTTTTTTTTTTTTTTTTTTTTTGAGACGGAGTCTCTCTCTGTCACCCAGGCTGGAGTGCAGATCTTGGCTCATTATAACCTCTGCTTCCCGGGTTCAAGTGACTCTCCTGCCTCAGCCTCCTGAGTAGCTGGGACTACAGGCGCATGCCACCACACCTGGCTAATTTTTTGTATTTTTAGTAGAAACAGGGTTTCACTGTGTTAGCCAGGATGGTCTCGATCTCCTGACCTTGTGATCCACCCGCCTCAGCCTCCCAAAGAGCTGGAATTACAGGTATAAGCCACTGCACCCAGCCAACGTATGATATTTGTATGGAGACATAACCCCATCATAAGTAGAGGGGCATCTGTATTGAATGTAGTAAATTACAAATTTTAAAACCTAGTTTTTCTTAAACTTTAAAATCCATTTTATAAATCTTATTATTCTATTTATACAACTAGTAAATTTTTCCAGGCAGTTTCAAGGAAGTCTTTTGATTAATGTTGGGTCCCATGTTTAAACTTAGTTAAACTAACTTAAACATTTAAACTGAATGAATAAATTTAATATAATAGATTTTCTTTTTAAGCACTTCAAATGCTTCTTAAATTCTTAAATTATTCTAATATGACCATTAATTTAAACTTATAAATAATCTCAAATATCTTAAACATTCCAATGTGGTTTACAAACTTAGTAAACTTCTTTTATCCCTTTTAAATAAAAATTACTGTTTCAAAATCAATTGGTAGATAAATTTCAGTAGGAATCATAAGATGTTCTCCCGCTGATATGCTAGATTCTCTTAAACATTACAACCCCTTTACATAAAACAGATTATTCCTAAATAAAATCCCAAAATGTTAATACTGAGGGTTTTACTAACCGACTCATCTCTCTGCTGATTACTAAGCCACTTTAGGCTTTACAGGTCCTCACTACTAAGGCAGTGGCTGCATATCAGAATCACAAATCCCCTCTGGGCCCCCAGACCAATTCAAGTAGAATCTCTAGGTGGGGGCCAGGCATCAGTGGTTCTTAAAGCTCCCAGATGATCTCAATGTGCCAACGGGGCTTAAACTGGTCCCCAGGGGACCAGTTTTTAATACCCCGGGTGAGAACCAAGCTTCACCTCACATTGATTGCCAGAGACTGTTGACCATGACATAAACTTTGGAATTGCAGACACCACGGTGATTTTCTTCACCCTAAATTTAACAGCCAGAACTCTGCATCCATTCCCTTTAGATGGGCTTAGGCTTCTGTGGGCTTCATGTATGCTATGATAGGATTCCTTCATAACTGCTACTTTCATTGCCTGCTTTGCTAGAAAGGATTTTGTAATCCCACCCTTTACTAACCATTGCGATTCAGCAAATCTGAGTCTTGCCCTGCTTAGTTTTGGCCAAAGCTTTGGAGTCCTGCTGACGCCCATGCTATAAGAACACAGGAAAGAGGCCGGGCACAGTGGCTCATGCCTGTAATCCCAGCACTTAGGGAGGCTGAGGCAGGTGGATCACCTGGGTCAGGAGTTCAAGAACAAGCCTGGCCAACATGGTGAAACCCTGTCTCTATTAAAATACAAAAAAAAAAAAAAAAAGACCCGGGCATCATGTTGGGTGCCTGTAATCCCAGCTACTATGGAGGCTGAGGCAGGAGATTCACTTGAACCTGGGAGGCAGAGGTTGCAGTAAGCCAAGATTAGGCCACTGCACTCTAGCCCGGGCAACAAGAGCGAAACTCCATCTCATAAAACACACACACACACACATACACAGGAAAGAGAGGCACCTGACCCGAAGAATTTGGAAAGGCTCCCTGGAAGTGGCACGTGAGTGTCTTTTGACCATAACAATGAGGTTGAGAGTCAGGAAGGTGAGCAGGGTGGAAGAATAGTGGCAGCAACTTGGGTTCCAGAGGTCAAGGCAAGGCATGGAGTGAGAAACCAGAAGAGAGGACGTTAAGCCTCCAGCCCTTGCTGACTCCAGCTCCTAGGCCAGCAGAGGTGGTAGGAGGGTCATAGGGCCTCGGCTCTGCATTGCCTCTGTCCAGGATCATGAGGGACAGCTTATGCACTTTTGGGATCTGCCCCACAGGACCACCTTTCATGCAGGGACCCCAGTGACCCCTCTGGGAAGAGCTTGTCCTTTAAGCAGGACCATCGGCAGGAAACACAGCAGCTCCGCTCTGTGCTATGGCAGCTGGCCTCTAGGTTTCTGCAGCCCCATGAGTGGAAGAAGCTGGCATATTCCTGGGAGTTCACGGAGGCGCATGTCTATGCCATCGAGCAACAGTGGACAGGTACCACCTTGCGTCTCCTCGCCCCAAGCAACCGGTGGGCAGAGGGGTGGGGGCACCTGAAGTGTGTTCAGTTTTCTGTGCTTCTGGGGAAAGAGCCCGTGCAACTCACAGCCTGTTCTCACACCGTCCAATACACCTGGTGCTCTGTCCCTCCTCCAGGCCTCTGCACAGCTGCACACTCTGCCGCTCCCTCCCCACTGATTGTGAATTTCACATTCTTCACCCATCAGCCCAAACCGATACCCACTGTTTACACCTAAACTAAAGTCATTCTCGGTAAAAAGAAGAGGGCCTGCTGTTCTCACTATTATTCAACATCTATGTGGAAATTTTGGCCCTAGTACTAAGGTTTGAAAAAGAAATAGAAATAAGGAAAGTTAATATTGGAAAGGAAGAGAGAGACTTATTAATTTCACATGGTATACTTATATACATAGGACATCCAGAGGAATCAGCTAAAAAAAAAAAATCTAAGAATCAAATAATTCAAGGAAATGGCTACATATAGAAAATATACTAACACCACAGAACGTCTATATACCATTGCTAAATGGGCAAATATATAGACATAGAATCTTTTAAAAGAGATTCCATTTACAATGGTGTGTATGTTTCATCTAGAAAACCTAAAAGACAAATATAGATGACACATATGAATAAAACAATAATGGTTCAACTATAAAAGATGATTTGTGTAAACGGAATGACATTCTGTATTTATGGCAAGAAAAATTACCATATAGATATCAGGTTTTTCCCCAATTAGATTAAAACTTTGATCCAGTTTTAATCAAAATAGGAGGTTTGTGAAACTTGACTGAAGTATTCTATAATTTGTCTGAAACAATAAACAGGGATATATAAGTGAATATTCTGGGGGGAAAAATAAAGTGGATCTAATTCAAGGAGACTTAGCCTTTTATAAAGCCCAAATAAAATTAACATAAAAAGATACCTGGGCCAGGAGCCGTGGCTCACACCTATAACCCCTGCACTTTGGGAGGCTGAGGTGGGTGGATCACCTGAGGTCAGGAGTTTGAGACCAGCCTGGCCAACATGGCGAAGCCCTGTCTCTACTAAAAATACCAAAAATTAGCTGGGTGTGGCAGCATACACCTGTAGTTTCAGCTACTCTGAAGGCTGAGGCATGAGAATGGCTTGAACCCGGGAGGCGGAGGTTGCAGTGAGATTGTGTCACTGCCCCCCAGCCTGGGGGATAGAGTGAGACTCTGTCTCTCAAAGAAAAAACAAAAAGAGATATCTGACACAAAAATATGCAAATTGATAAGTAGAATAGAGCAGAGAGTCCAAAAGTAAACGCTGCTATGGATAAGAACTTTCATATATGATAAAGGAGCACTTGTACACAGTGGTGGGGGCAGAGATATTTAATAAATGGTGTTGAGATGGCTGGGTCAAGCAGAAGTGCCACCACACCAGGGGCAGCACCGTGAGGACATGCCTGCTGAGGGCCCCAAGAGGGACACGGAAGGTCAGGGGGCAAACAGAGTGACCTGGACCTGATGGGCGTGGTCCAGCATCGTGTCTGTTCCCCCAGCACAGGAGAGCCAGCTGAATCACAGGATTTAATAACACGTTAACCCCACGCCAGCACTGAATAGTGTGGGCAGTTATTTTCTAAACATGGTTGTATGTTGGAACCACCTGGGAAGCTTTAAAACCGTTAAATGCCTAGGCTGCACCCAGGCCCAGGTACATCAGAATCTCTGGGAATGACATGGGCCCTTGGTGTTTCCAAGGAGCAGCTGAGTCTGAAAACCACTGATGCACGGGAAAGAGAACCACAGGTGCAGCCAGTTCTGTCTCTGACTAAGCTGTATTCTCATCTGTAAATTAGGCCACTAGCATGCAGGGCACAGATGATTTTGAGCAGCCAGAGAGGTGAAGTATACAATTTGTGCTACCACAGCAATGAATGTCAGTTCTTTCTTCATTTAACACCCACAGAGTGTATAGTGGATGTTCAGGAGAAGGCCTGGGGCTGGGCAGGTTCTAGGGACCAGGACAAACCCTTCCCATCCCATCTGAGAAGCTGCTCCTCCACTCCCCTTACCCATCTCCAGGCTGAGCTTGGCTGGAGTATGGAGAAGGGCCTTGGAGGCTTTTGGCCTCTGTCCCACCTGGGCATGTTCAGGAGGTGGTACAGGGTGGCATAGACAGGTGCTCTGGTCAAGGGGCCCCATGGGCTCCTTCTCCCTCTCTCTCTCTCTCCTTCCTCATTGTCCTCAGGCACCAGGAGCTATCAGGAGCATGGCCACCGAATGCTGCTCATTTGGCTGCATGGCGTGGCCACGGCTGGTGAGAACCCCAGCAAAGCGCTGTTCGAGGGCCTAGTGGCCATTGGCAGGAGGAACCTGGCTGGTAAGAGCGTACTCTGCTGGGCTTCTTCTCAGGAGCTGGCTGGACCCCACTGGAATGCAGCAGGGCCCTCAAAGGGCTGCTTAGACAAGCATGCTGTGATGCTGGCTCTGGGCCTTCCAGATTCCTCCCCTGAGCCCTGCCCTCTTTTCCCTTGGGCAAGTGACAGTGCCTCCTGGCTCTGGTTTCCCCATTTGTGCAATGATGGTGTTGGCCCAAACTGAACCCTATGACCGTCACAGCCCCTGCCAGTGATGCTAGCCATAATCTCTTCCTTACTAGCCTTCTATACCTTGATATTTTTTTTTTCCATTTTGGAATAAGCCTCAACCATCTTTAGACTTCTTTTTCACAAACATTAAGACATAGGAGCCAAAACTGACTTAATATGAGTTGAATCAGTCAAATCTGGTCAAATAAACCTCCTGAGGTCATCACAACTTATTTGAGTATGCCAATCCCAAAAGCCTGATTTGGGATTCAGAGTGTTCTGTGGAACCATCAGACAAGCAGGATAGAAGGTTCTAGTACTAAGCCCTTGCTAAAAACAAAATCAGTTCACAATGAAAAAGCCTTAAACGCTGTGATATACATTGACATGGTACCTAATGGGGCAACCACAGAAGGGCTACTAGGCAGTCACTGATAGTTGTGAAGGCTCCATTAGTTATGAGGCAACAAAGAAAACCATTTGTGACATATTTCTAGCATATTACTGAGGGAAATGTTTCCAGCATATTATTGAGGGAAAAAAGGAACCCTCCCTCCCCTGCCCCGCTGCTTGCCACCCCATAACTGCTATAGGCAAGGTGGAAAAGCTAAGAGTCATTTCAGGGTAGAGGGATTAGGGACGCTACCTTTCTTTTCCCAAAATGTTTTTAAATATAATTGTTGCATCTTCTTTTAACACAAACTCTGGAAGGCAATTAAAACATAAAACCAGCCCTGTGAGGCAGAGCTTAGGTGACAGAGGCAATAAGATTCTTGTTTTTAACAGAAAACATCAGGAAGAAAGTAAACGCGGCCCCGAGTGCCCCCAAGAGGTGCACAGCCATGTAACCAGAGGGGCCGGACCCTCAGGATGTGGGACCTGAGTATGGAGCCATGTGAACAGAAGAGGACCACCATTTAAGAGCTTTAAAACAAAAAAAAACACTGTTAACAGACCTCCGACTTATTCTACTGAAATGCACAGTCATGCAAAGCCCAGTAGGCAAATGTTTTGTATAGTAATATTTTTCCTGAGGATGGATCCAAGGGCTGTTTCAGGTTTTGTGGGTAATCCTGTCACACAGGTATGGTCCTTTGGAGCTCTTGGCTCACTTTTTTTTTTTTTTTGAGAAGGAGTCTCACTCTGTCGCCAGGCTGGAGTGCAGTGGTGCAATCTCGGCTCACTGCAACTTCTGCCCCCTGGGCTCAGGTGATCCTCCTGCTTCAGCCTCCCGAGTAGCTGGGATTAAAGGCATGCGCTACCATACCCGGCTAATTTTGTATTTTCAGTAGAGATAGGGTTTCACCATGTTGGCCAGGCTAGTCTTGAACTCCTGACCTCGGGTGATCCACTCGCCTCGGTGTGAGCCACTGCACTTGGCCATCTTTTGGATTCTTAAAACTTAAGAAAAATTCTAAAACATATTTGTGATCTATTACCTTATGAGACATGATAGGAAAAAAAAATAGACAACTTTACCGCTAATTTATATTTAATTAGCATCTTTTGTTTCCTAACATATATGCTGTGAGCTAAATATATGCTCTTACTTTAAATCTTTCTGAGCTACACTTTAAGGATAAAAATTGTTTTGTTTTGTTTTTCAAGACCAAGTCTTGCTCTCTCACCCAGGCTGGAGTACAGTGGCGAGATCTCAGCTCACTGCAACCTCCGCCTCCCGGGTTCAAGTGATTCTTGTGCCTCAGCCTCCTGAGTAGCTGGGATTACAGGTGCACGCCATCACACCTGGCTAATTTTTGTATTTTTATTAGAGATAGGGTTTTGCCATGTTGGCCAGGCTGGAAAATTGAAACATAATTTCACAATTATTCCTCCTCCCACCTTAAGTAACGAGAATAATGTCTGTGTTTTTACCTTAGATGCATGAATAAATGCTATGGTTTATCACAGTTACAACATGTTTTTTGAAAGTAAAGATTATTTTACTTTGAAATTACAGAAATTATTTTTAGTTTTCCAAAATTTTAATCTTTAAACCTAAATAATTCAATGTTCACGGATGCACAAATGTTTACTGAGAGTCTCATATTCATACTTTTCTTCACAGCCCTATAAAAATCAGACTTGGAAAATTTGGACAACCATTTGCCAGTGCAATTTTTATTCTTTTTTCTCCTGATTATTTGACAAAACTTGTGTCCCACATTGTAGTTGTTCATGTGTCTGCTTCTACTGCGTATTGTAAAATTATTAACTATTTCCTAAAATAGTATTTCTCTCAGCAGATATTTCTTTGATACTACCATGTATTGTGTGACTTCTGGAAAAGTAAAGTGACCTCCCTGCTCTCAGTGAAGAATTTTATTAAAAGAATAATTACAATTAAAAAAAAGGAAGAAGATACAGAGGCTGGGCGTGGTGGCTCACACCTGTAATTCCAGCACTTTGGGAGGCCGAGGTGGGCAGATCACGAGGTCAGGAGATCGAGACCATCCTGGCTAACATGGTGAAACCCCTCTCTACTAAAAATACAAAAAATTGGCTGGGCATAGTGGCTTATGCCTGTAATCCCAGCATTTTGGGAGGCCAAAGCGGGTGGATCACCTGAGGTCGGGAGTTCAAGACTAGTCTAACATGGAGAAACCCCATCTCTACTAAAAACACATTAGCCAGGTGAGGTGGCGCATGCCTGTAATCCCAGCTACTTGGGAGGCTTAGCTAGGAGAATAGCTTGAACTCGGGAGGCGGAGGTTGCGGTGAGCTGAGATCGTGCCATTGCACTCCAGCCTGGGTAACAAGAGCGAAACTCTGTCTTAAAAAAAAAAAAATACAAAAATTAGCTGGGCATGGTGGTGGGCGCCTGTAGTCCCAGCTACTTGGGAGACTGAGGCAGGAGAATTGCTCCAACCTGGGGGGTGGAGGTTGCAGTGAGTCGAGATGGCACCACTGCACTCCAGCCTGGGTGACAGAGTGAGACTCTATCTCAAAAAAAAAAAAAAAAGAAGATACAGATCAGTGCATATAGTATACAACTAATAATATGCTGTTAATTGTATAAGAAAGAAAGGAAATGAGAAAATATATTTGCATAAATAAAAGCTAGGCAAAGGCTAATACAAGTGGTCTCCCTGGGGTAGTAGGATAATGGGGAACAGGAGGACTGGGACGGGGTGGGAAAGGAGTTCTCAGTGGTACCTTTTCTTTTTTTATTTTTTGAGATGGAGTTTTGCTTTTGTTACCCAGGTTGGAGTGCAGTGGCGCGATCTCAGCGCACCGCAACCTCCGCTTTCCGGGTTCAAGCAATTCTCCTGCCTCAGCCTCCTGAATAGCTGGGATTACAGGCATGCGCCCCACGTCCAGCTAATTTTTTGTATTTTTAGTAGAGACGGGGTTTCACCATGTTGACCAGGATGGTCTCGATCTCTTGACCTCGTGATCCACCCGCCTCAGCCTCCCAAAGTGCTGGGATTACAGGCCAGTGGTACCTTTTCATACTGTTTTAACTTTTGAAATGTGTAAGAGCGTTATTTACTGAAAACTGGAAGGACGTGACATTCTGGAACAGGCAAAACTAAAAGACAGTGAAAGATCAGTGACTGCCAGGGGCTGCAGGGGCAGTGAAAGGGAGGGAGGGATGAGGAGGTGGAGCGCAGGAGATATTAGGGCTGTGAAACTGTTCTGTGTGACACTGTGATGGTGGATACACGACACTGGTCAAAACCTACAGCATGTGGCCAGGTGCGGTGGCTCACGCCTGTAATCCCAGTACTTTGGGGAGCTGAGGCGGGCGGATCACAAGGTCAGGAGGTCGAGACCAGCCTGGCCAATATGGTAAAACCCCGTCTGTACTAAAGATGCAAAAAATTATCTGGGCATGGTGGTACACATCTGTAGTCCTAGCTACTTGGGGAGGCTGAGGCAAGAGAATTGCTTAAAGCTGGGAGGCGGGGGTTGTAGCGAGACGAGCTTGCACCACTGCAATCCAGCACAGGCAACAGAGCAAGACTCCGTCTCAAAAAACAAAAGGCATAGCATGTACAGCACAAAGCATGAGCCCTAATGTGAACTACAGACTTCAGTTAATAGGAATGTGTCAATATTGGTTCATCAGTTGTATCAAATGTACCACACTCATGCCAGATGTTAATAATTGGGGAAACTGTGTGGTGAAGAGTACATGGGAGCTCTCTGTGCTATCAGCTCAATTTTTCTCTAAACCTAAAACTGTTCTAAAATAGAAAGTCTGTTAAAAAGCTAAAAGTAAAGTTATAAAAAAGAAAAAAGAGGCTTTTAAATAAACTTATCTATTCCATTTGGGAAAGGTATTTTGTACCACATGGGACTGAAATCATTTCTCTGGATGAATTTTATAAAATGAATTTTGTAATTTTTTTCTGAGACAAAAAAGTTCTTAAATACAATAAAATTGAAATGTTGAACTAGATCTCACAAATCCAGTACTCATTTCCTTTCTTTGGGAAATACTGGGTGAAATTCCAAGTCAGACAAGCTGTCATGGATTGGTGCTATGTAAGTACAATGGCTCAACTCACCGGCGAATACTTCACTGGTGGTGATTTTGTGTCAGGTGGTCTGCCAGGCGTAGGTACAGAGATGAGAGTCCACAGTTCCCTCCCCTTCCCCAAGCTTAGGGTCTAGGAGGGGAGAGGGGCTTGCACACCAATAATCGTCATTTAGTGCAGTCTGCGTCGTAATGGATGGGCGCAAACAACTATGAGATTTCTTCTTCCTGGGGGAAGGAAGAAAGGATGGAGTGGAAGCTCACAGAGGAGACAGAAGTGGGGAAGGGGTGGTCCAAGCCAAGAGTGCAGCCTGAGCAATGGCCCAGAGGTGTGGAGAGGGACCTTCTTGGGGAGTGGTGTGGCTGGAGCACAGGATGCATGGAATGAGGGGGAGCCTTGAGCTGAGGGGTGCAGATGCATTGGAAATTGTTCCCCACCCCATCACCAAAAATTATATGTCTCATAAAGTAGAAACTGAACAGAATAGACTCCCTCTTTGGAAATACACATCTGCCTCTCCTTTCAGAGTCTACTTTACTTTGCTAATTGCGACTCTCCTTGTTTTTAAAATGTATATTTAAATCACTTTTCCAATGTATATTTGCTTACAGTTATTCCCTACTTTTTCATTCTCCTGCTTCAGCCTCCTGAGTACCTGGGATCACAGGCATGCGCCACCATGCCTGGCTAAATTATTTTGTATTTTTAGTAGAGACCAGGTTTCTCCATGTTGGCTGGGCTGGACTTGACCTCCCAATTTCAGGTGATCCACCCACCTTGGCCTCCCAAAGTGCTGGGATTACAGGTGTGAGCCACCACACCCGACCACAGATGTTGATCCTTAATAAACATCTTGCACCCAAAGCTTCATCTCCACATCCGCTTCAGCCTGCGACATGGGGGTGGAGGAGTGAATGGGGGTGGAGAGTCCAGGATGGCTGTGTTTCTAGCTGGGGATTCCAAGGAACAGTGATGCCAGGACCTAAGACAATGGGGCTAGAAGAGGAAGGGCAGGTTTGGGCAGTGGGGCCATGGGCATAGTTTTTTTGTGGTAGTCTGGGATGTCTGTTGAAGGCTGGTCTGATAGGCCTGAGTATGCATTCAAGGCCAGTACTCAAAATTGATCAGGGCTGGCAATGATAACTTGCAGTCATCAGGGTGCAGAGCTAGGGGGTAGTTAAAGCTGTTAGAGTGTGCAGAGCTGGAGAGTAAAGCTGTTAGTGGGTGTAGACTCCTACAGGGAGAATTTGACAAGAAAGTGGAGGGCAGGCCCATGGTTCCTTCCTGCACCAGGAGGCAGGGGCTGTGAAGATGCACAGCATCGTCCTGTTTGGTTGTGAAGTCAAGACACACAGTGAGACTATAGCAGCCTCAAGGAAGCCTCAGATGCTACTAGTTAAAATGTCAAAGCTTCCCCTTTCTGGTTACCAAGTGCTTCCATAACTCACTTGTCAAGCCACAGATAGAGAAGACACTGTGGTTCCTTTGTGGAAAGACTGGCGTTAGGGATGGGCAGACTCAAGTGGGCATCCCAGCTCCACCCCGTATTGCCTGTCCTCAAGTAAGTCTCCTGACCTCTCCCAGTCTCCAAGTCCTCACCTGGAAAGTCAGGATAATCAGGGCTGTAGTGGGGATGAAGTTAAGTCTAAGACGGTAGGGCCAACTCAATATTCTGAAACCTGGTACATAAAGGGAAAGAAGCACTGATGCTTATTTTTCTGTCTAAATTGTGTCTCAGAGAAACCAAGCAGTTGACGAGGGCAAGTTTTTGGTTTTTTTAAATTGGTAATTTCCAGTTAATAAATGCAGAATGATAAAAATTAGTATTCTTACTGTCCTACAGCCCCTAATGGAATGACGCATCTGTGCAATGGTCAGCAGTAGCAGCTAAGCCAGCAGGGACTTTCTCAGGACTGGATCAGGCTGATGATGCCTGAACACACCCAGCAATCATAACAACTTAGAAACAACCAGATGTGATGTGCCTCCTGAGATGACACAAGAGAAGCACACAGCCCTACTTATGCAGTGCTCCTGCCAAAAAACCGAGCTTGACCTGATCAAGCCTCTTGATGTAACTACCAGTTTATAGGAAATACCAGGGACAGAGAAACAAGTGGAAAAACACCATGAGGCTGCAGTTGGCCAAATCTGGACTGTGGGGCAACTACAGGGCAAATCAACCTGCTTCTTCACTGAATATATGGCAAGGAAAAGTAGAGGGAGGAGGAGCTTCCAATTTAAAAGAGATCTGAGACACTTCAATCAAATACAAAGTGTGGGCTTTATATGAAACCTGATTAGAACAAGTCACCTATAAAAAAAAAAAAAAACTTATGGGATAATAGTGAGAATATTGACTGGATTATTAGACAATATGAAGGAATTACTGGTAAATTTTTAACTGTGATAATGGTATTAAGGCTGTTATCTTAAAGGCACACATAGAAATATTTACAGATGAAATGATACAACACCAGAAATGGCTTTAAAATAATTTAGTGATAGGAGCATGTGTGGAAGAAATGCGGGTAGGTTAAAAGATTAACAAAGCTGGGTGCGGTAACTCACGGCTGTAATCCCCACACTTTGAGTGGCCGAGGTGGGCGGATCACCTGAGGTCAGGAGTTCGAGACCAGCCTGACCAACATGGAGAAACTCCATCTCTACTAAAAATACAAAATTAGCTGTGTGTGGTGGCGCATGCCTGTAATCCCAACTACTTGGGAGGGCGAGGCAGGAGAATTGCTTGAACCTGGGAGGTGGAGGTTGCAGTGAGCCAAGATCACACCATTGCACTCCAGCCTGGGCAACAAAATTTAAAATCCATCTAAAAAAAAAAAAAAAAAAAAAAAAAAAAAAGAACAAGACTGAGAGTTGATAATTTTTGAAGCTGGGTGATGGGAACATCATTCATTACGCTATTTTGTCTACTGTCTGTGGGTTTAAAAATTTCCACTCGGGAAAGAACGAAGATGAGAAAACGGTCTGGCACACAGTAGCAGATCAATAAATGATAGCTTAGGGTTACTTTATGATGCAAAAACTGTACTTCAGGGAGATTAAGTAGTTTACCACCCAAAGTCACACAGAATTGGCAACCATGACCTACCTCTCAGAAAGTCCTAGGCCTGTGTAGCCTCACTGGACAGCCACAATAATCACAAAAGCAACTCGGTGAAATTGAATTTTTATTCCAAATGACTGTAATATCTAGAAAGACAGTAGCTAACACTCAAAACAATTTGCTTAAGTGTAAATTAAAAGCAGTTGATTTGCAGGAGAGCAAACAGTGGGGTGATAGCCATGGCACGCTGATAAGGTTATATCCAAGAAAGCATAAAATACTCAATGACCTGATATGCAATCTGGATGCAGCATTGGCAGCAAACAACATTAAAAAAAAAAAAAAGAAGAAGAAGAAAGGAAAAGAAGAAAAAAGAGTCCCACAAAGTCCCAAACCTCAGAAATTAACATTCACTTAAGAACACAGTGATGAAGACTTTTGGTAGCAAAATTTGCACAGTTCTTAAAACGGGAGTCTTCAAAAGTACTTCTTCAGATTCAAAAGCTAAGAAAACTGAAGAGGGAACAGTTACACGGGCTTAGTGGAGCTGCCACCTGTCATGAAGATGACCATCAGTCCTACTTCCCAGACACAGTGAGAACCGGTGAGCCTGACGCACCTGAAGGAAAAGGCCAGCTGGTGGACGCTGATGCCACGGACTGTATGAGAACACACCGGGTCAACTCATCATTGACAGCAAGAGACACAACTATTGCTCCTCCTGGCTGATGCCGAGGCTGCCTTTCTGCACCTCAAGCTCCTCGGCACTGACCATTGATGGGTCAATGGCCGCGTATTTGGTTCCATGGAATTGCAGCAAATGTATCTGTTGAAACGCAGAATCATTATTTTATTTTACTTATTTGTTTGTTTATTTTATCTATTTTCTGAGACAGAGTCTTGCTCTGTCATCAGGCTGGAGTGCAGTGGCACGATCTTGGCTCACTTCAACCTCCGCCTCCTGGGTTCAAGCGATTCTCCTGCCTCAGCCTCCTGAGTAGCTGGGACTACAGGCACGTGCCACTACGCCCAGCTAATTTTTGTATTTTTAGTAGAGACAGGGTTTTACCATGTTGGCCAGAATGGTCTTGATCTCTTAATCTCGTGATCCGCCTGCCTCAGCCTCCCAAAGTGTTGGGATTATAGGTGTGAGCCACCACACCCAGCCTATTTATTTTTTGAGCCAGAGTGTCACTCTTGTCACCTGGGCTGGAGTGCAACAGTGCAATCTCGGCTCACTGCAACTTCTGCTTCCCAGGTTCACGAAATTCTCCTGCCTCAGCCTCCTGAGCTGGGATTACAGATGCCTGCCACCATGCCTAGCTAATTTTTGTATTTTTAGTAGATGGGGTTTCACCATGTTGGGCAGGCTGGTCTCGAACTCTTGACCTCAGGTGATCTGTCCACCTTGACCTCCCAAAGTGCTGGGATTATAGGCCTGAACCATCACACCCAGCCAGAATCATTATTTTAAATGGCTGCATTACAGTGCAAAATGTATACTGCCTTCTAGAAAAAGTTTGGTAGGAAAAATCACCATAGTAGATAAATGTTTTATACTTCCAAAATTTACAGACTAATACATACGAAATAGAGAAAAGTCAAACAATTTTTTAAAACCACATTTGGGATCTTTGTTCCTCACTCCCTGTGCAGTCTCCCTGAGTCCTGCAGAGTCTCCTGAGACATCTTAAGACGGTGCATGCTCCATGAGGAGATGTTTACCCTTCCCTTCTGCTGCTGTGAGTTAGGTCCTTCCAGTCTTCTGCTACTATGACTAGTGCTGCTATGATGAGTATCTCCAGCATCAACTTTTCCTGTTTAGGATCCTGTCTTCTACAAGTGGATGACAGGATCATGGAACATGACTGGTTTTTTAAGGCTCTTGATTCTTCTTGCCAAATTGCCAGAGCACTCACCCCTCACTGCTATCGTATTATCCACTTAGAGTATGAAGGGGTGGTGTTTGTTAGGGTTTTCTTTTAATGCATTAAAATTAGATCAAGAAGTCACTTCACAGGACTCAGATTGACCCCATTTAGGTCTGGTGTCTTGCTCTGACGGAATTCACTGTGTCCAGAGGGCAAGGTCCCATCATGCCAATGACTATCTCAGTAGGTGAATGCAGGCCTCCTGGTGGGCAGGGAGTCAGTGGGGGATCTCTAATATACCTGTTCAAATTCACTTACAAATTATAAATGTAAACCACTTTTATAAAGTCAATGCTTCATTCCTACAAGGAATTCTATAGTTCCCTGGTCCCTTTACTACTCCATTAAAAAAAAGGCTTTATGTTACAAACGTATTTTGGGCTCAGAGCGCTCTGGGTTTCAAGCTAGGCCTTACCTGTACATAAAGATTCACCTCTGCACTTCTGCACAGGTACGGGAAATTGCCTCCTGTTTTAAGGTGAGCTCTTCGGGCATTAGGATATAGTTTGTACATTTCTTCTTTAGCTTCAGTTGAAAGTGCACTCTGATCAAACACCTTTAAAAAAACACAAAGCTTCAGCACCATAGGAAAGGTAAAACACACACACACACACACACACACACACACACACACACACACACACACACACACACACACACACACAAAGCTGTAATCAACTGTTTTAATATGTTCTTTTCACATTATGGAAATGCTACCCTAAGCATTCCTTTCTTATGAAGAGACAGTGCTGCGCCCCTAGCAGCCTGAGCTACCTTCTACTGCTGATCCCTGGTGACTTCTAACTCCAACCTAAGACATTAGCTACAGATTTTGCTGCAAAGCATCTCCTGCATACTTTTAGTGGGGGAAATTCTTCTTCTTCTTTTTTTTTTTTTTCTTTTTTTGAGATGGAGTCTCCCTCTGTCACCCAGGCTGGAGTGCAGGGGTACAATCTTGGCTCACTGCAACCTCCACCTCCTGGGTTCAAGCAATTCTTCTGCCTTAGCCTTCCAAATAGCTGGGATTAAGGCGCCCACTATCACACCAGCCAATTTTTGTATTTTTAGTAGAGACAGTGTTTCACCATGTTGGCCAGGTTGGTCTCGAACTCCTGACCTAAAGTGATCTGCCCGCCTCGGCCTCCCAAAGGGCTGGGATTACAGGTGTGAGCCACTGCGCCTGGCCAGTGTGGGGGAAAATTCTACCATGAATTTCCTTTCTCCTCAAATATAGCTAAGTAGATTAACAGAATATTAATAGAGAATAATCATTGCAAATGCCAATAAATTTCAAAAAGATCATGAAGTCCCAAAATGACTTTTTACTTTTATTATTAACTTAAAGCAATAACATAAGTCATTTAAGCTCAGTGAAAAAGTTCCAAAAAACTGTAAAGAGTACAAGCTGCTCTTTCTTGGGGAAGCCAGTTTGCAGCATATGATTCTAGACATCTTTCAATACCCACACACATTTATGTTTTTATATGCAAGGAAGTTTTTCAAAAACTAAAAGAAGCAAAAAATAGTATACACTAAATATAGCACACTAAATCTGTATATTTAAAATAGTGCATCTCCAACTAAATCTTAGAGGCTGTTTTCAGTCACCATGAACCCAGGTGATGAGCATGGCTTTGAAAGAAGAGCAGGCAGAGCAAATGCCCTGTGAGGACCATTGAAAAGCTTGTTCTATGTTATGGTAAATATCAGAATGCAGCAATTATGGCAGAGAATGATAAGAAGTTGTTTATATGCTTATAATAGATAATTTCCCAACAAAAGCCAAGTATTAAAAATATCCTATTATTTGAATTTAGGGACAAATCCATTTATAAGGCAAAATAGTTGTGATTTTTTTTTTTAAGTAAGTTGAAACTATAGTGAGATACCAATTCATATCCATTAGGATAAGTATCAACCAAAAAACCAGAAAGAAGTGTCCAGGATATAGAGAAACTGGAACCCTTATGCATTGTTTGTGGGAACATGAAATGCTACAGCCACTGTGGAAGATGGTACGGTGGTTCTTTAAAAAGTTAAACAGATGATTCAGCAATTTCACTTCAAACTATATGTTCAAAAGAATTAAAGGTAGGATACATCTATGTACCCACAAAAATAAAAAACAAAAAATAATTTAAAAAAATAATTTTTAAATAAAAATGTATTAAAAGCAGGAACTCAAACATATATATACAGACACACTTTTTTTTTTGGACAGGGTCTCATTTTGTTGCCCAGCTGGAGTGCAGTGGCATGATCGAAGCTCACTGCAGCCTTAACCCCCCTGGGTTTAGGTGATCCTCCCGCCTCAGCCTCCCAAGTAGCTGGGACCACAGGGATGTGGCACCATGCCCAGCTAATTTTTTTAATTATAAATAGAGATGGGGTTTCCTTATATTGCCCAGACTGGTCTCAAATTCCTGGGCTCAAGCAATCCTCCTGCGTTGGCCTCCCAAAGTGCTGGGATCACAGGCATGAGCCAATGTGTGCGGCCCAAACATATACTTTTATACCAATGTGTAGAGAAGCATTATTCACAATTGCCAAAAACTGAACACAGCTAAGTGTCCACTGATGGATGAATGGATAAACAAAATGTGGTATGAACCAACATTGGTTTTATTGGTGGATATTATTCCACTTTAAAAAGAAATGACAGGCTGGGCATGGTGGCTCACACCTGTAATCCCAGCAATTTGGGAGGCCAAGGCGGGCAGATAGCTTGAGCCCCAGAGTTTGAGTCCAGCCTGGGCAACATGGTGAAATTCCATCTCTATAAAAAATTAGCCTGATGTAGTGGTGTGCACCTGTGATTCCCACTACTCAGGAGGCTAAGGAGGGAGGATTGTTTGGGCTTGGGAGGCAGAGGTTGCAGTGAACTGAGATTGTACCACTGCACTCCAGCCTGGGGAACAGAGTGAGACCTTGTTTCAAAAAGAAAAAAGAAAGAAATGACATTCTGATACATGCATAGCATTTAAAGATAAGTCTTGAGAAACATTATGCTAAGTGAAGTAAGACGCACAACAGGGTAAATGTATGATTCCACTTATATGAGGTTCCTAGAATAGGCAAATTCTTACAGACAGAAAAAAGTAGACTGTTGATTATCAGAGGCTGGGGGAAAAAGGAAATGGGGAGTTACTGTTTAATGGGTATGCAATTTCTTCTTGGAATGATGAAAATGTTGTGAAAATGGTGGTGGTTGCACAACACTGTGAATATACTTAATGCCACTGAACTATGCACTTAAAAATGGTTAAAATGGTATATGTTTTAATGTATATTTTACCACAGTAAAAAAATAAGCAAGCTTTTGTACTAATTAGACTATGGAATTCTTGATTCTCTACCCTTGTGAAGTACCTTCTCTTTGCTGCCCAGATATGTAATGGCTAAGGTAAAATATCTACTGATGAGAACAGCAAAAATATACCAAATGGGTAGACTCCCTTGTTTAAATTTATTTTGATTCATGTTTTTCTTTTTTAATAAAAAGAGACAGGGTCTCGCTGTGTTGCCTAGGCTGGTCCTGAACTCCTGGACTCAAGCCATACTCCTGCCTCAGCCTCCCAAAGCACTAGGATTACAGGCATAAACCACTGTGCTCAGCCTATTTTGATTTCAGTGTTGTTATTCCTGCCAGAAAGAAATCCAAGACAAGCAATAAACAGATTATTTTGGAATTGAGAAAGCCAGAGGATAAAAACAAAAGCCAAGGCAGCACTTGGAGAGGCACATTAAAATTGTCAAACAGTTTTAGAGGGGATCTTGACATGCACATTTTAAAAAGTATAGCAGCTATTTTACTTAAAAGGAAACTTACGTCCATAATGGTTACAGGGATGTCCCGAATTTTATGAGGTTCTACATAAGAATTTTGACAATTCAAGGTAAGTCTTGAAGCCAGTTCACTCTGACCCAAACTTTCTAGCTGCAGGAAGAAATACAGGTAAAGTTTTTGAAATCATTTTGTTTTTCACATTTACATTAAATCTATAGACAATATTTGTGCTTATAAAGGTGGTATCATCTGTGGTGGGGCCAGAAAAGTCACCAATGAGGAACCACCATGTATGTGAGAGACCATGAACTGGGCTTCTCAGGAGGTGGTGGCATTTTCTGTTCTGGAAAGCTGGATACAAATCAATGAAACCTGGCCTTCTAAAGCCCTCAACCTACACTGACTATTCCAGCCAGATGCCCATGGGCAACAAGCCAGTTCCTATTGCTCAAAGGTGACAGATACATCTTTTTTTTTTTTTTTTTTAGATAAACCTTTAAGGGATCTTAGAGCTAGAAGAGTCTTGAGAAATCATCTAGCCCAGCAGTTTCCAAAGGCAAGCCGATGGACTTGGTGCATCAGATTTACCTGGTGGGTAGAGGAAAAATGTGAAGTAAAAATAGATTCCCAGATCCCATGCCCAGGGATTCCAGATGGAGGGTCTGGTGTGAGGCCTTACAATCTATTTCTGAAAGCTCTCCTAAGTGATTTTGATGAACAGCTGGTGGGACATACTAATGTAAGCAAGCCCTTCCCAGCAATAATTTCTGCTCAGATATATTAATCTGGAAGAGTGCTTAGCAACTACCTCTAACACATATTCAATGAGACAGATCTATCTTCTGGAACCAAGTAGATATGAAAATTCCCAATACAATGTGTCCCCACCCCACTGTCATGATCCTTACCCTGTCTACCATGAAATCAATGGCATCAGCCATCATAGGGTCCACTGGGCCAGATGAAAAGTTTCCAAGAACTATCTTTTTGAGCATAAATGCTGGCATCAGCCAAAAGCTGTAAGACACAAAGACTTTATAATTTAACATCCAAGACTACATATGACAAATGTTCATTCAACATTAAAGCTTTGTATTAGCTTGGGATCTAGATAAAAAGTCCTAATCCCTTCCTCTAAAGAGCTCAGCATCTAGTTTTTATACACTTTCCCAAGCTCCCAAAGAGTTATGGCTTAATATAATTAAACTTTTATTTGAGGATTTAGGATAATTATAAGTGATATTTCAAAATACCTTTACTGAGATAGACATTCTCATGAGTCCAAGATTTTATTCTTCTAATTTGACTTATTTCCAAGGATTAAACCATTTCTTTTGAAAAATTGAGCATTAAGAGAAATATTCTTTCCTTCTGGTTGATATTTCTTATTTATTTATTCCTTCTGGTTGATATTTCTGATTGATTGATTGATTGAGACCAAGTCTCGCTCTGTCACCAGGCTGGAGTGCAGTGGTGCGATCTGGGCTCACTGCAACCTCCACCTCCCGGGTTCAAGTGATTCTCCTGCCTCAGCCTCCCAAGTAGCTGGGACTACAGGCATGTGCCACCATGCCTAGCTAATTTTTGTACTTTTGGTAGAGATGAGGTTTCACCATGTTGGCCAGGATGTTCTCCATCTCTTGACCTCAATCTGCCTGCCTCGGCCTCCCAAAGTTCTGGGATTACAGGCGTCAGCCACTGCACCCGGCTCAATATTTTCTTTTTATTGATTGATATTTCAAAATAGATTTCAAAATACCAATATGAAAGTTATCGCACCTTCCCAAATTTGCTACTATTAGATTCAACTTAGCTAATTCAAGGCAAATTGATATTTATGGATTTGTTTTTTTAAATTATTATTATTATTATTTCAGACATAGTCTCACTCTGTTGCCCAGGTTGGAGCACAGTGGCATGATTTCAGCTCACTGCAACTTCTGCCTTCCTGGAATTCTTCCTGCACAAGAATTCCTGCAATTCTTATGCCTCAGCCTCCCGAGTAGCTGGGACTAAAGGCGTGTGCCACCATGCCTGGCTAACTTACGTATTTTTAGTAGAGATGAGGTTTTACCATTTTTGCCAGGCTGGTGGCAAACTCCTGGCCTCAAGTGATCCACCCACCTCAGCCTCCCACAGTGCTGGGATCATGGGCGTAAGCCACCGCACCTGGCCTCTTTTTATTTTTTAATTTAAAAAATTTGGCCAGGTGCGGTGGCTCACGCCCATGATCCCAGCACTTTGGAAGGCCGAGGTGGGCAAATCATGAGGTCAGAAGATTGAGACCATCCTGGCCAACATGGTGAAACCCCATCTCTAAAAAAAATTAAAAAAGAAAAAAAAATTTTTGAGAGACAGGGTCTTGTTCTGTTGCCCAGGCTGAAATGCAGTATTGTGATCACAGCTCACTGCAGCCTCAAACTCCTGTCCAGTGATCCTTCCACTTTGGCCTTCTGAGTAGTTGGGACTATGGGCTTGCACCACCAGCCCTGGCTAATTTTAAAAACATTTTCTGGAGAGATCCAAGATGGCCGATTAGCAACAGCTCAGGAATGTAGCTCCCAGTGAAAGCGCAGAGAACGAGTGGACGCCGCACTTTCCGACCAATTTTTGTAGCCCACAGACCAGGAGATTCCCGGCAGAGGAGCCACAC
>CAUYQU010079180.1:0-32010 GCA_963574635.1 Cheracebus regulus
TCTCTCCCCACCTCCCGGCACCTCCCAGTACTCCAGCCCCTGTAAAAGTCACAGAACAAAGAAACCCAGTGCGTGGTTGCTGACTCTTCCCCTGTGTGCGAGTCCAGCCCGCCCGGAGATCCCAAATAAAGCCTGAACTTGAATTCCGGTTCCAGAACACTTTTCTCACGGTCAGCTAGCTGAGACGGGTGTCCGGGGGTCTCGGGGGTCGCACAGGTTCATATCCTAACACAATCAAAATTGCTATGCTGATGGAAGTAAGTAATGGTCCAGGAAGAATAAGAGAATAATACTTCATACTTCCTGTTATTTTTAAATGTCTCTTATGTAAGGGGAGAATCTCCTTTGTCCTTTATGTCTCAAATCACACATATGGCAGAGCCCAAGTATATACCACACAAAAATGAAAACCTTTTCTAAATTCACAAGAAGGATCAGATAGCATGTGAAAGAGAGTCACTAGGCAGTAGCCAATATTCTGTGTGTCTTCCTTTCTGTTACAATGGCACTTTAATATGTACATTTCCAACACATTGCCTTTCGGGTAACTTTTAATTGTCATAAGGAAAAAACCCTAAAGTCTCAAGCTTTTAAGGCAATCAATGTTTATGCATCATCATAAGAACAAGATGTTGCAAAGTTTCACATTTGAATCAGTTTACATAAATTGGGGGGGAAAATATGAGCAAAAACTCTGCTTTCACATTCTGAAATTCAGGAACAATTTTCTCTCCCATTTGCAAAGAAGTCCTCCCTTTGTCCCATAGACTTACTGTCCAATCACACGTTCTCACATTTGGGGGATCCCATCTGTTGATGCTAGCAATGAGCAGGCTAGGCAGAAAATGAGAAAAAAAATCAGAGGTGGGAAACCGAGCCTTGAAAACGTGTGAGAAATGCTCAGAAAGCACACACATATACATATTTTAACAGTTTTCTGGAAACAATGGAAATCCCTTTTCTTCTTGAAAAACTTCCCTTCCTCCCTCTGCTCTCCAATTCATATCCAAAAACCAGTGTTCTAACAGTAGTAATGTGGTTCAGAGGTAGCATGGGAGACGGAGAGCCATGAACATATGTGCAATGGCATGCAATACTAAAATATAGGCCTTTTTAATTAGAATATAAAACTGCTTTTTTACCACTATTTTTTGAAGTTAGAGAACTGTATGGTTTTCTGTCATATAGATTCATGCTATCACCAAGCTTTCCTTTTAATTAATACACAAATGAGGGATACATAATGGGCTGCCCAGTGATGACCCATTTATCCTCACTAATGAGGATGGAGTATGAGGATGCTCACTTTTTGCCTCAGGCTATGCTGTTTTTAGTTCTTCATCCTGTAATTGTGGAAACAAATAGTTTACACTGGTTTTTGTGATTAGAAAAAGGAGAAACACATTTTAGGAGGTTAAAAATACACTTGAGTATGACATAGTTATGTTAACACCAAACCTTTAAACATTTTTGGGTGCATGATTTCTGTCTAGTCTGTCTTCTTCCCTACCCCACCTCCAAATCCCAAAATAAAATTCTCTGGTGAAGAAGAATTACATAGTAAGAATTCAAGCCACTCTAATTGACCAATAAGGAATACTGAACCAGATGCTTGAAAAGGAGTTGAGGGAAAGCGAGCAAACTGGCTCATCAAGACTTGAGCGATTAGGTTTAAAAAAGAAGCTTTCATTCAGGTTTCTCTCCCAGGTACTCTGCTAGGTGCAGAGCAAGAAAAGAACTCTGCCCTCGGGTGCTGAACCTCCAAGTGAATGAGACAGGAAACAGAAGGAAGTGCAACATAAAGACAGACCAAAATCTAACCAAGAGCGCGTCACACTATTAATGTTGGGAAAGCTTCTTCACAGAGGTGGGAAATTGGTAGAAAGGTTTAGAAAGACAATCGTTTCAAAATTGGGCTTTTTACATTAAAGGGAGAATTTTAATTAATTATCGGTGTGGTTGTTTTGATTCTTTCCCCTGTCTTTATGTACTGGGTGCAGAACAGACCAGGGAAGGAAGAAAGTGTTCAATGAAAAGTAGGGAAAGGTAAAACTCAGGGATCCAGTAAAATCAACTACAAATTAACAGTTGAAAATAGAAGCTTCAAAGGGACCCAGTGGGTTGCAAAAAAAAAAAAAAAAGAAAAGAAAAGAAAGAAAAAGAAAAAAGAGGAAGAAAATGTATGACAGAAATAACCAACATCTCACATTCTAATATTCTTCACTCCATGAATCATAGTAGTAGGGACATCCTACAATCCCTTCACTCTGCGCACAATGGAAGTTTCACAGTTTTGTGGTCTTCTTTGGGACCAAAAAAGCAGACAAACAGAAAATGTATGTGCCATTGATATAGGAAATATTAAGATGCCCTATTTCTGGGTGGAAAGATACATGACATAAGTTGCTGTTGACATGAGGTTATATATTCTAATAATAAACGAGTTAATATAAATGAATTTGTGCATGAATTTGTATTAAAATGTTTTTCAATAACAGATGTTGGTTACATAGAGAAAAGTCCATTCTTATAAAGAGACTGGATCTAAATCAATTCGTTCAATATCTATCTAACATATAGCAAGACTATCTACTGACAAGAGCACTTTATTAGAAGGGAAGAAACCTATGGTGGAGCCGTGGTTCTGTGGATTCTGAAAAACAGGTCTATAAACAAAGTACCCCAATTTTTTCAAGTGTTCATTTTTCTTTTTGAAAAAGTAAGCATTATATCCATTCTTCCTTTTGTGTAGCACTTTTTGAGGATTGATAGAGATATTGTATGTGGAGATGGCTTAAATTTTTGCACATTAATATTTAATTAAACATAATCTTGTGAATAGATGCTTTGAAATGTTAAATTAATAACAAGTCAAAATAAGCCTCTTACAACTCAGCAGACTAATCCTTTTACAAAGTAAAAGACCTGGTATTCAAGAATTCCAAGGTAGCAATGCTTTCACATATCTTTGTTTTTTACTAGAGTTAGTGCCTTGCTATAAATTATCTATTACAGACAAAACAACAGAGGTTTGCCAACAGTCACCTGTAATAAAGCCACATAAGTTAAGACTCTCTCAGATAAACTTAATCCATTGAAAGCTTCTTTGAAAATAAATTATTTTAAATACATATGGGTCCAAATGTAGTTGAATATAGCTGATCATTTGACTCTGAAAATCCTCCAAAACTATGAACTATTCAAGTGTCACTGTTAATAGCCTTGCATCATAAACACATAAATCTAGCTACTTTAATATATACCTAATTTATCTGTTTTCCATCAGCCTCATTGTTTTATTTTAAAACAAAATCTCCAAAGGTTCTTTCTAGAGGTTGAACAATGGAACATTTGCTTATTTTGAATTGATTCTCTGAATGAAAAGAGCTCAGATAACATAGTAATCTTTAGTTAAATATACTTTTCTTAATCTTCCTTTAAAAAGCTATTAAATTTCTCTTAAAGTCATCTGTGAAAATTTCTTTTGGTGCTATGTTTCCATTAAAGTTTCTCATAAATTGTGTTGTTCACGGATTATGTGTCAGAATTTGATGAGAGAGTTTGTCACTTCTGGTAACTGGTAGGTAGAATAAAAAATATATGTAACTTTATTTCAGTGTGTGGGTTCAGATTATTCTAAGCAAATCCTGGTTTATTTTTTTCCTTCAAAAAACCCCAAGTTAACGAAAACATCTTCCAAATTTGTTTAGATAGTATAACAACAACAGAAATGCAGGGGGTTGAGGGATTCTTGGAAAATATCTCACAAAACCAAAGAGACAAGAGAAACAACTAGGCTCCAAAGAAGCCAAAGCAAAGAGAAGGGAACCAGTAGGAGCCAAGGATTGACTCTAGATCTTATCTGAACTAGCTTGGGTTTGAGTCTTCGCCTCTCTTTTCACACTCCACTAATCCTTTTTTCTCTCTAAATAGTTTTCCATATGTAATATGTAAAAGTCATAAGTACAGTTCAGAGTTTTCACAAAATGAATTTACCAGTGAAATCATTACCCAGATTGATGAATAGAGCTGTACCCATGGCCAGAAGCCCTGCTAGAGCTTTTCCCAGTCACTAGCCCTCTCCTCCTTCCAGGAAGACTTCTACCATAACTTAGTTCTGCCCATTTTTGAAATACATATAAATGAAATTAGATAATACATAGTCATTTATGTCTTCCCTCTGTCACTCAATATTATTTATGTGAGATTTATCTATAAAGTTACATGTAGTTTTATTTATTATTAAACATAGTATTCCTTCGTGTAAATATACCACAATTTAACCATTCTACTGTGGTTGAGAATTTAGCTCGTTTTTCATTTTGGCAATAAAAAAGTGTTTCTATGCACATTATTGAAACTTCCTCTGGTACATGTGTTTGTGCATTTCTGTTGGATGACTGCCAGAGAGCAGAAATCTTTGGTTATAGGTTATGCACATAAGTGTTTAATAGATACTGCTAGACAAATTTCCAAAGCATGACTATAGTCAATGATAACTTAATTGTATATTTTAAAATAACTTTAAAAATGTAATTGGATTGTTTGTAACACAAAGGATAAATGCTTGAGGGGATGGATATACCATTCTCCATGATGTGATTACTTTACATTACATGCCTGTATCAAAACATCTCATGTATCCTATAAGTATATATACCTACTATGTATCTACAAAAAAAATTTTTTAATTAAAAATTTTAAAAATAAAATAAACAAAATACCCCAGAAATTTCCAAAGCAAATATACCAACAATGCATAGCTTCTCCAACTGTTCCACAGTCTCACAATGCAGTGGGGTAAATAAAAATGAAAACCACAAGTTGTTACTATAGTAAGAAATCATAATACATTATAGTATTATATATCCAGAATAAAATTAATAATAGATGAAATTTAAAATGCATTAATTATGGCATTTTTTAAATCTGGAATTTTCATTTAAAAATATATCTTTTTTGCAGAAAGCCTTCATCTTGTTCTTTTTTTATTTTAATTTTTATTTCAATTGATTCTGGAGGAGCAGGTGATATTTGATTATACGGATAAGTTTTTTAGTGGTGATTTCTGAGATTTTGGTACATCCATCACCCAAGCAGTGTATACTATAGACAATGTGTAGTCTTTTATCCCTCACCCCCCTCTTAGCCTTCACACAGACTTTCCAAAGTCCATATCATTCTTATGCCTTTGCATCCTCATAGCTTAGCTCTCATTTATAAGTGAGAACATATGATGTGTGGTTTTCCATTCCTGAGCTACTTTACTTAAAATAATGGTCTCTAGTTCCATCCAGGTTGCTGTGAATGCCATAATTTTGTTCCTTTTTATGGCTGAGGTAGTATTCTATGGCGTATACCACATTTTATTTAACCACTCATTGACTGATGGGCATTTTGGCTGGTTCCATATTTTTGCAATTGTGAATTGTGCTGCTATAAACATGAATGTGCAAGTATCTTTTTTGTATAATGACTTCTTTTCCTCTGGGTAGACACCCAGAAGTGGGACTGTTGAATCAAATAGTAGATTTACTATTAGTTATTTAAGGAATCTCTACACTGTTTTCCATAGTGGTTGTACTAGTTTACATTCCCAAAAGCAATGTTGAAGCATTCCCTTTTCACCATATCCACACCAATATCTATTATTTTTTTATTATGATCATTCTTACAGGAGTAAGATGGTGTCACATTGTGGTTTTGATTTGCATTTCCCAATAATTAGTGATGCTGAGCTTTTTAAAACATGTTTGTTGGCCATTTGTATGTCTTCTTTTGAGAACTGTCTATTCATATCCTTAGCCCACTTCTTGATGGGATTGTTTGTTTTTTCCTTGCTGATTTGTTTGAATTTCTTGTAGATTCTGGATATTGGGCCTTTGTCATATGCATAGTTTACAAAGATTTTCTCCCACTCTGTGGACTGTCCGTTGACTCTGTAATTATTTCTTTTGTTGTGCAGAAGCATTTTAGTTTAATTAGGTCCCATCTATCCATATTTGCTTTTGATGCATTTGCCTTCTATAATTTTTAAGTTTTCAGGTCTTAGATTTAAGTATTTGATCCATTTTGAGTTGATTTTTGTATAAGGTGAGAGATGAGGATCCAGTTTCATTCTCCTACATGTGGCTTGGCAATTACCCCAGCACAATTTGTTTAATAGGATGTCCTTTCACCACTTTATGTTTTTGTTCGCTTTGTCAAAGACTAGTTGGCTGTAATTATTTGGGTTTATTTCTGGGTTCTCTATTCTGTTGAACTGGTCTATGTACCTATTTTTATGCCAGTACCATGCTGTTTTGTTGACTGTACCCTTATAATATAATTTGAAGTTAAGTAATGTGATTTGTTCTTTTTGCTCAGTCTTTCTTTGGCTATTTGGGCTTTTTCGCTGTTCCATATGAATTTTATGATTGTCTTTATTCATTCTGTAAAAAATGGTGGTGGCATTTTGATGGAAATTGCATTGAATTTGTAGATTGCTTTTGGTAATATGATCGTTTTCACAATATTTACTCTACCAATCCATGAGCATGGTGTCATTGCATTAGTTCATTTTTATACTGCTATAAAGAATTGCCTGAGACTGAGTAATTTATTTAAGAGAGAGAGAGAGGGAGAGAGATTTAATTGACTCACAGTTCTATATGGCTGGGGAGGCCTCAGAAAATTTACAATCATGAGAGAAGGCAAAGAGGAAGCAAAGCACCTTCTTCATAAGGTGACAGGAAGGAGAAGTGCAAGCAAGGGAAATGCCAGACACTTATGAAACCATCGAATCTCATGAGAGTCACTCATTACCACAAGAACAGCATGGGGAAAACCACTGCCATGATTCAGTTACCTCCACCTGGTCCTTCCCTTGACATGTGGAGATTATGGGGATTACAATTCAAGGTGAGATTTGGATAGGGACACAGAGCCAAACAATATTAGTTGTCTATGATATCTTTCAGTAGTGTTTTCCTAATAATAGTTTTCCTTTTAGAGGTCTTTCATCCCCTTGGTTAGGTATATCCTTAAGTTTTTGTTGCTGTGGTTGTTGTTATTGTTTTGTTTTGTTTTGTTTTCTTGCAGCTATTGTAAAAGGAGTTGAGTTCTTGACTTGATTCTCAACTTGGTTGCTGTTAGTGTATAGCAATGTTATTGATTTGTGTACATTGATTTTGTATCCTGAAAGATTGCTGAATTCATTTACCAGTTCTAGGAGCTTCTTGGATGAGTCTTTAGGGTTTCCTAGGTATACAATCATATCATCAGTGAACAGTGATGGTTTGACATCTTCTTTACTGATTTGGATGCCCTTTATCTTTTTCTCTTATCTGATTGCTCTGGTTAAGACTTCCAGTGCTATGTTGGATATAAGTGGTGAAAGTGGACATATCTGTCTTGTTCCAGTTCTCAGAGGGAATGCTTTCAACTTTTCCTTGTTCAGTAAATTGTTGGCTGCGGGTTTGTCATAGATGGCTTTTGTTAACTTAAGGTATGTCCCTTCTGTGCCAATATTGCTGAGGGTTTTAATCATAAGGAAATCCTGGATTTTGTGAAATGTTTTTCTATGTCTACTGAGGTGATCATGTGAGTTTGGGTTTTAATTCTGTTTATGTGGTATATCACATTTATTGATTTGCATATGTTAAACCATCCCCGCATCCTGGTATGAAACCCACTTGATTATGGTGGATTATCTTTTTGATATGCTGTTGGATTTGATTGGCTATTATTTTGTTAAGGATTTTTGCATCTATGTTTATCTGGGATATTAGTCTATAGTTTTCTTTTTTTTGTTATGTCTTTTCCTGGTTTTGGTATAAGGGTGACAGTGGCTTCATAGAATGACTTAGAGAGAATTCCCTCTTTCTCTATCTTTTGGAATAGTGTCAATAGGATTGGTACCAATTCTTCTTTAAATGTTTGTTAGAATTCAGCTGTGAATCTGACTGGTCCTGGACTTTATTTGTTGGCAATTTTTTTTAATTACCATTTCAATTTTGCTGCTTGTTATTGGTCTGTTCAGAGTTTCTATTTCTTCCTGGTTTAATGTAGGAGGGTTAAAACTTGTTTTGTGGCCTATTATATGTTCTACCTCAGAGAATGTTCCATGCATTGATGAATAGAATATATATTCTACAGTTGCTGGGTAGAATGTTCTGTTAATATCTGTTTAGTCTATTTGTTCTAGGGCATAATTTAAATCCATTATGTCTTTGTTGACTTTCTGTCTTGATCACCTGTCTAGTGCTTTGAGTGGAGTAATGAAGTCCCCCACTATTATTGTGTTGCTGTCTATCTCATTTCTTAAGTCTAGTAGTTATTCTTCTAAAAATTTTAGAACTCCAGTGTTAAGGGCATATATATTTAGGACTGTCATATTTTGCGGTTGGACTAGTCCTTTTATCAGTATATAATGTCCCTCTTTGTCTTTTTTTTTAACGTTTTTCTCTTTAAAGTCTGTTTTGTCTGAAATAAGAATAGCTACCCCTGTTACTTTTAGTGTTCATTTGCATGGACTATCTTTTTCTACCCCTTTACCTTGAGTTTATGTGAGTCCTTATGTTTTAGTTGAGTCTCTTACAGCAGATACTTGGTTGGTAAATTTTTTTCCATTCTATGTCTTTTACATGGAGCATTTAGGCCACTTATATTCAATGTTAGCATTGATATGTGAGGTACTATTCTATTCATTATGCTAATTGTTGCTTGAATACCTTGGCTTTTTTTATTTTATTGTGTTATGTGTTTTTGTTTTATCAGTCCTGGGAGATTTATGCTTTAAGGATGTTCTATTTTGATATATTTGGAGAACTTGTTTCAATATTTAGTGCATCTTTTAGCAGTTCTTGTAGTGCTGGTTTGGTAGTGGCAAATTCTCTCTGCATTTGTTTGTCTGAAAAAGACGATATTGTTTCTTCATTTATGGAGCTTAGTTTTGCTGGATACAAAATTCTTAGCTGATAATTGTTTTAAATAGGCTAAGGATAGGATTCCAGTCCCTTCTAGCTTGTAGAATTTATGCTGAGAAATCTGCTGTTAATGTGATAAATTTGTCCTTATAGGTTACCTGATGCATTTGCCTCAAAGCTCTTAAGATTCTTCTCTTTGTCTTAATTTTAGATAACTGATGACTATGTGCCTAGGCCATGATCTTTTTGCAGTGAGTTTTCAGGGTGTTCTTTAACCTTATTGTATTTGGATGTTTAGATCGTTAGCAAGACCCGAGAAGTTTTCCTTGGTTATTCCCTCAAATATGTTTCCCAAATTTTTAGATTTCTCTTCTTCTTGGAGAACACAAATTATTCTTAGGTTTGGTTATTTAACATAATCCCAAACTTCTTGGTCAGTTCTTTTTTATTTTTA
Source organism: Cheracebus regulus (assembly GCA_963574635.1). NCBI lineage: Eukaryota > Metazoa > Chordata > Mammalia > Primates > Pitheciidae > Cheracebus > Cheracebus regulus. The sequence goes on from CAUYQU010079180.1 coordinate 9,361, forward strand.
TTTTTTTGAGACAGAGTCTCGCTCCGTCATCAGGTGCCAGGCTGGAGTGCAGTGGTGCGATCTTGGCTCACTGCAACCTCTGCTCCCAGGTTCAAGCAAGTCTCCTGTCTCAGCCTCCCGAGTAGCTGGGACTACAGGTGTGCGCCACCATGCCCAGATAATTATTTTGTATTTTTAGTAGAGAGGGGGTTTCACCATATTGGCCAGGAAGGTCTCCATCTTTTGACCTCATGATCCACCCACCTCAGCCTCCCAAAGTGCTGGGATTACAGGCGTGAGCCACCACACCCGGGCCGGTCATTTCTTTTAAGTTCTTTTTTCTTTATCTCTGTCTCATTGGGTTAATTCAAAAGCCTTGTCTTCAAGCTCTAAAGTTCTTTCTTCTACTTGTTCAGTTCTACTGCTGAGACTTCCCAGTGTATTTTGCACTTCTTTAAGTGTGTCCTTTATTTCCAGGAGTTGTGATTGTGTTTTATTTATGTTATCTATTTCTCTGGAGATTTTTCTGTCCATATCCCGTACCTTTTTTTAAGTTTATTTGAGTTTGTATTCACCTTTTTTTGGTGCCTCCATGAGTGGCTGAATAATCAAACTTTTGAATTCTTTTCCTGGCAATTCAGAGATCTATTCTTGGTTTAGATCCATTGCTGATAAGATAGTGTGACCTTTGGGGGTGTTTAATACCCTTCTTTTTTCATATTACCAAGATTGTTTTCCTGGGTCTTTCTCAACTTGAATACAGTATGTCAGAGGGAAGATCCAGGGCTCAAGGGCTTTTGTTCAGATTTCTTTTGCCCATGGGGTGCTCCCTTGATGTGGTGCTCTCTTCCTTTCTCTAGTGATGAGGCTTCTTCAGAGTCTAACTGCAGTGATTGTTATTTCTCTTCTAGATCTAGCCAATCAGTGGGGCTACCAGGCTCCAGGCTGGTACCAGGAAGTGTCTGCAGGATCCTGTGATATGATCCATCTTTAGGTCTCTCAGCTATGGATAGCAGCACCTGCTCTGGTGGAAACAGTGAGAGGGTGAACTGGACTCTATGAGGGTGCTTTGTTGTAGTATTGTTTAGTGTGCTGGTTTTGTGCTGGCTGGCCTCCAGCCAGGAGGTGGCACTTTCAATTGAGCATCAGCTGCAGTAGTATAGGGAGGATGTAAGTTTGTCCTAGGGTTGCCTGGATAAGTATTTGGGTTTCTCAGGTAGTAGGTGGGACCATAGAGTGCCCAAGAAATTATGTTCTTTGACTTCAGCTACAAGGGTGGGCAGAGAAGGACTATCAGGCTGGGGCACAGTTAGGTGTGTCTGAGCTCAGACTCTCCTTGGGCGGGGCTTGTTGTAGCTGCTATGGGGGAAGGGAGTGTGGGTCTTAGGCCAATGTCCCCAGGGAAATTATAGCTGTCTCTGCTGTATCATACTGGTTGCCAGGGAAATGAGGGAAAGCCAGCAGGGACAGGCCTCACCTAGCTCCCACACAGCCCAAAAGGCCAGTCTCACGTGCACTGTGCCACCTAATGGGACTGAGTTTATTTCCACGCAGCTGGTGTGAGCAGGCTACAAGCTTCCCCACTGAGAAAGTAAACAGGGCTTTCAGATTTTACACATCCCCACCTACAACAGTTTCTGTGTTTGTATCTGCATTCCCCACTAACCCTTCCCACTTAGATTCTGTCCAGGACACCTTGCATTTGGTCAAAATTGTTACAGAGTTTATCTGGAAGTTTCCTTCTCCCTGCAGTTTTCTTCCAGAGTTCCACTGACAGCCTTTCCCAAGGACTCCTAACAGACAAAGTCAGGAATGGTTTCCCTGGGGACCAATAGTACCCACAGGGATCTTCCTGCTGCTTCCAGCATCCCTATATGTTGCTCAGCTCTCTAAATTCACCTCAGCTCTAGATAAGGTCAAATCCTTCTCCCATGATCTAGACCTTCAGGTTCGCCGGTAAGAATGTGTGTTTGGGGGTCGACATTCCCCCGCTCACACTTCGGGTAGTCACAGTTTTTGGCTGTCTCAAGGAGCCTGCAGCAGCAAACCACCTCCTTCAAACATCTGTGATTCTCTCAGCTTTCCTGGTATGTTTCTGTGGTAGCTCTTGGAGCAAAAGTTCACAATGTGAGTCTCTACATGCTGCTCTGTCTGTCCGAGTAGGAGCTGCAAGTTAGTCTTGCCTCCTGTTCACCATTTTTACTCTCTGATTCTTTTTATCTCCTTATTGGACATAACAGTTGTAGTTATTTTTAAGTATGGTCAATATAATTTTATTGGATCAGCAATGTGACTGTTTCTATTGTCTGCTTCTCCTCTTGTTTCTATTTATTGGTATGCCTTGTGAACTTTTAATAAATGTGAGATTTTTTTTAAGCAAAATTGAAATTCTTTGGAAATGTAGCTTTCCTCCAAGAGAAGATTCTTTTTAGCTTCTCCCAAAATGTTAGAATAAATAACTTTATCCAGGATTACCCTGTTGATTTGGGATATTTCATTCTCTGAGAGGTGGTTGTCTTATCTAATATGCAGACACCAACCCACAAAATCAAGAAATCAACCCAAGAAAAATTAAGAAACAAGGTAATATGTTCCAAATAAAAGAACAAGATAAATCTCTAGAAGCCAACTGTAGTGAAATGGATAAATGTAATTTACCTAACAGGGAATTCAAAAATCAGTCACAAAGATGGCCCTAAAGAGCAATGCCTTAAAAAAAACAGAATTTCAACAAAGAAAAAATATTAAAAGTACTAAACAGAAATCATAAAGCTGAAAATTTTAATAATCTAACTCAAAAATTCCATAAAGAGATTCTATAGCAAAATAGGTCAAGCAGAATAAAAGATAGGAAAACTTGATGACAGATCAATGGAAATAATTCAATCTGAAGAGAAAAAAAAGAATGTAAAAGAGTGAAGATAGCTTGAGGGATTTATGGGACACCGTCAAGCTAAATAATGTATGTACTTTTGGACTACTAAAAAGAAAAAAGAGAGATAAAGGAACAGAAAATATATTCAAAGAAATAATGGCAGAAAACTTTACAAGTCTGGGGAAAGAAACAGAAATTCAGAGCCAGGAAACTCCATGAACACCTAAGAGGATGATCCAAAGAGACCCACAGCCTATTACAATTAGACTTTTAATTGTATAGTTCTTCAGATATCTCAATGGAAGTTCTATCTATAGTTCTTCAGATATCTCAATGGAAGGCTGGACTCTTTACTAGGGTCTTTTAGTTTGGGTAGGCTTTTAGTTCCAAGATTTATCTCTCCTCACAGTGGACTAGATAACTATACTTAGATATTTAGGCACTTAGCAACTGTTTTCTTCTCAGCTTCCCAGATGCTCAGTCTGTTTCACTTATGAATGACAAATTATTTCAGGGAAAAGCAGCTCAGACTGACAGGTTTACTTCTCTGAGTTTCTCTGCTCTTCAAAATAGTGACCCTCCTTCCCAATCTTTAGCTTCTTGAGCTGCCTTGCTAGCCTTGAATGCCTAAATTTTTCTCCCTAAGCCCATGAGACTACTGAAGGCTATGCTCAGCTTCTGTACTTCTTAGTCGACTCTTTCTGCTTGATTTATTAGTTGTCAGCAATGCTGCTTATGAATCAGCAAATAGATTGAGACAAAAAAAAAACAGCATAAAATGTCATGTTCACTTCAGTGAGTTTCTCTTCTCACTAAGATGCTGGCCCATCAAGGGGGTGCTGTTTCGATGGCTTAACAATATTTCCAGCAGATGTTTATTGTGTTTTCTCCAGTTTCTCTCAGTGTTTCTATTATGAAGATTGATGTGCTACATACAAGAAACAATTGTATGTGTTTAATCTAGTTTTAGTTGTCTGTGGTTTCCATTCAACACATCCTGACTAATATGTAAAACTCAATGTCTATGTTGATAAAATTATCTGACATGATGCAGGGTGAGGAAATAACAAGCAGAAAATTTTAAATTTTGCTACCCTCACATTGCTCAATTTTGTTGATTCTCATCCATAGATTCTTAATGTTATTACATAGCTATTCAGTGGTTTGCAGTGGTTTGCTTTCCTTTACATTCCCAATTGCTAGACATTCCAGAAGACTCTATCAGATGGTCTCCTAATATTTTCTGGAAAGTAGTGGCTCTCTACCGTGTCCACATCACTATGTACATGGTATTCTACATTGATTTGTAACCTGTGTAGTCTGCGCCTTAGTTTTCTAGCATGAGTCTCAGGTTCTTGCAGAAATAGGCAGGGCTTTTCAAATCTTGCTCAATTAAAAAAAAATAATTCTTATGTGACTCCACTTTAAAAACATTAAAATAGAGAATCTTAATAATTATAAAACATTTCATGCCCAAGCAGCTCAAAACCTGTTCCTTGTTAATTGTATATTGTTCCATATTGGATAATGCCATAGTCTTTCTGCATTGGCTTAAATTATTTCTTGAAATAGACTATTATAAAGAGAAATTAATTTATAATTCATGTGAAGTGCATTTCTTCATTCATTGAACACATATTTATTGAATAACTCCTAGCCTTACTCTAAACACTGATGATAGAACAGTGAAAAAGACAGACAACTTCCTTCACTCCAGAAGCTTACAGTTCTATTGGCAGACAACAAACCAAAATATATATATACAATTAAATAAATAAGTAATCAAAAACATTTGAATCATTATCTCAATTAATAACAAAAGCTATGAAGAAAGTAAAATAGTATCATGTAAAAGAAACATTGAGAAAATATAACATACGGTGGAAAAGAAGGAATGTTTTGAGAGGTGACATTTGATCAGAGACCTAACTAAATGGTGAGGTGTCACCTTTGCAAAGATCTGATGAAAAGGTGGCTCAAGTTGAGGTAAAAGCAATGCAAATATCCTTGTGCTAACAATATCCTTGTGATTGCAGTGATTTCTTCATGTTAAGACTTAAGCCTTGATGTAGTATCCTGACATATTGAATAGCATTAGCTTGTGTAACCAACAGGCCAATGAAGAAATGACAATATGTAATTTCTAAAGCTATGTCATAAAAGATATTGAGGCATCTATCTTACTCTCATCGACCACTTATGCTTGGTGAAGACAGTTTCCATATTGCAAGAAACTCAAGAAATCCTATGGGTAGGGCCATACAGTAAGGAATTAAATCATCCTGAAAAGAGTCAAGAAGAAACAGAGTCCTTCTGCCAATCTTCCTGTGAATCAACCGTCTTGGAAATGAACCCTCTCACACCAGATGACTGTAGACCAGACCAACACCTTGATAGCAACTATATGACAGACATCAAGCTAGACCTCACCAGCTAAGTCACTTCTAAATTCATGAATGACAGAAAATTAGAAACAGTTTTGTTATTTATAAGCCCGTAAGTTAGGCAACAATTGCTAACTAATGCTGTAACAAATACCTAAATATATGGAAGTGGCTCTGAATCCAGGCAGTGGGAAGAATATGGAAGAATTTTGAAGGGAGGAGAGTGAAAACCTAACATTCCTTGAACAGACAGTAGGGAGAAGTCTGATGGCTTTTGAGGAAGCTGATAATGAGGCATTAAAGGAAAATGAGGGAAAAGGAATTCTTGCTATGAATTAATAGAAAGTTTAGCAACACTATTACCTGCAGTCATGTGGAAAGGAGAAATGTGGTTAAAGAATTGACAGTGATCTGCTAAGGAATTTTCCCAAACTTCTTCCTGATTATAGCAAAATGAAAGCGGTAAGAGATAACCTAAAGAAAAAATTGTTAAACAAAAAAGAAACTAGATTTGACGATCCTGAAAATTTCTCCAGATGTCAAAAATGCTAAAATTAAAAAATGGTTTCCAAGCAAAGATGAAACACAATGGCCTGCCAGACAAATACGATCTAAGGGTAAAGCCAAGGAAGTAGCAGTAAAAATCATTGTTAACACCTTGGGAAGAGCTAAGGCAGCACCTCATAGAACCTTCAATCAAACAATAAGACTTCTAAAAAGCTTGAAAGTATTGCCCCTCCACAGTCTCAAGAAAAGGCTAAGATAGAGAAAGGGTAATCTAAATAAGTTTGTGAGTGTGACTTTTATACAAAGAATTAAATTCCAAATGATTCACAACAGGCCCACAGAGTTTTGTTTTGTTTTGTTTAATTATTTAATTAGCAGAAACACTGCCAGCTTAGACTGGAAGGAATAGAGATAATTTAAAATTTTTAAAAGGCCTCTAGACTCTCAAGATTCTATTGACTAGAATGCTAAGAAAGCTTTGCAGCTGTAAATATAGACTATTTTTCATGGAAGAATAAGGATAATTGAGAGGATAGAACCAAGAGCCCAGAGAGCAGAGCAAAGAGCCATACAGTTATTCTCAGACAAATATAAAACTGAGTCCTAATGAAGGAACTTCCAACATTGGTTTGCTGTGATTTCAGTTACACTTGTATGCCTCTCATTTTTCCCCTTTTTGAATGGAAGTATATTTAATTGTTATCCTATGACTATCCCATGACTATTATGTGCTGGGTGGGTGTATAGGGAGACAGATAACTTATTTCTATAGTTCACAGATCTTATGATCCAAAGAAACTGTACTAAAGGAGTTGTATTCAAAGAATTATATCTGAGAAGCATTGTTAGTTGGAAGGCTTTTATTTAGAGGACAAATTCTGGAATTTGAACTGGTGGTATAATGGAATGGGGCTTTTGCGGGAGGGGTCTTGACCAGGGGTTCAGTATATACTGCATGTAGGAAATATGTGAATCATTGTGAGACAGAGAGCACACTGTGCAAGGCAGCCTCCAAGATGACCTCTAATTTATCCAAAAAGGGTAGTACCTTCCCACATTGAGTACAACTGATTTTGTAGTTGATATAGTTTGGATCTGTGTCCCCACCCAAATCTCATGTCAAATTGTCATCCCCAATGTTGGAGGTAGGGCCTGGAGGGAGATGATTGAATCATGGGGGAGATTTCTCATGAATGGCTTAGCACCATCCCCTTGGTGCTGTCCTCATGATAGAGTTCTCATGAGATCTGGTTTTTTAAAAGTATGTAGCACCCCCACCCATGCTCTCTCTTGCTCTTTCTCCCACCATGTGAGATGCCTCATTCCCCATTTGCCTTCTGCCATGACTGAAAGCTTCCTGAGGCCTCACCGAAAGCAGTAGTCTCTATGCTTCTTTTACAGCCTAAAGAACCACGAATCAATTGAATCTCTCTTCTTTATTAATTACCCTGTCTCAGGTATTTCTTTATAGCAGTGCAAGAACAAACTGATACGGTAGTCAATAGGATATTGTGGAAATGATACTGCATGAGTACTGAGGCTAGATTATAAAAGCCACTGTAGTTTTTGTCTTGTTCTTTTGGATCACCTACTCTGGAAGAAGCCAGCTGCCATGACATGAGACTACTCATGAAGCCTTATGAGGAAGGCAACATGGCAAGGAACATAAGCCTTCTATCAACAATCAGGGAGGAACCAAAAGGCCTTCTATCAATAGCTATGAAAGTGTACAGTCTTGGAAGTGGATCTCACAGGCTTAAATGGCCCCTGGAATCTCAGTGAGCATCTTAATGCAACACCATGAGATATCGCAAGCCAGAGCCATCCTAACAATCACCCACAAATTTCTAATCAGCAGAGCTTGGGAGATAGTAATATTTTTGTTAAGCCACTATGTTTTAGAGAAGTAGAAATATGAGATGGATATAGGATATATTTTAGCACCAGTTATTGAAGTTGCTGTTAAATGGAGATGGGAGGGTGATTTAATGAGTTACAACAGGTTCTTTTTACCTTTACAATTAATAGCACAATTTATTTTCTACCTAAAAAATTCTATGTCAAATATTTTAAGTGCTTGTAAAAATTGAAGTAAATGCCAATTAATTTTGTTTCAAATCGCTAAAAAAAAATTGTAACACTTCTTGAAATCATTCACACAGTAAGGAATTACCAAACGTTAGTGAGTAATGCTAATTCTTTGACCTTGCCTAAGGTCTCTAAAAAAACAAGGAGAGAACATACATGATAATGTATAAAAATAAATCCTTTAGCTAGAAAATGCCAGCAAAGATCTGATGGGAAAAACATGATTAGAATGATTCCCTGATGTGAATCTCTCTGTTTAGAAATTACTTATGAAAGCTCCACATTTGCAAGCACATGTACATATATATATATATATATATATATATATATATATATATATATAATGTGGGTAGATTATTTGTATAGATAATGGGTGCTTGTATTCTTACTACTGACCCAAAAGACTCATTGCCTTCCTGTCTACCCATATAAAAATTTTATGTTGTATTTTATGTTATCTTTAGTACATCATTTTCATTTAGGAGACCCTCTCCTCCATTTTTTTTTAAGGAAAAAAAAGATATTTAGTTTAGGAGGTTTTGATTGTATTCCTCAGATTCAGTAAAAATATTTATGCTAATATTATTCCAAGAATAACATTTATTTCATCAAAGTTAAATATTGAATTAATTAGGAGTTACTGAGAAATATCTAAAATATTAGATATTGTGTTTTCTTCTAGGGATTTATTTAAGGTCAAGCATTCTTCCTTCTTAACAATTGCTGAAGGTAATATCCGTAACACTGCCATGTGTTTACACTTGAAGTTACTCATTCTCTGAGTTGAAGCATTATATATTAAGTAATATTGACTTTAAGGAGCCACAGAGACTACAAAGGTGTGTTCCCAGTCAAAAGGCAATTGTCTGTAATAGTTTTCTCCCAAGGCCTTTCTTTACAAATTTCATAAGGCAGGATGTATTAGTCCATTCTCATGCTGCTATAAAGAGTGCCCAAGACTGAGAAATTTATAAAGAAAGAAGGTTAAATTGACTCACAGTTCCACATGTCTGGGGAGGCCTTAGGAAACTTATAATCATAGCAGGAGAAGGAAACACATTCTTGTTCACATGGCAGCAGGAGAGAGAAGTGCCAAGCAAAGGAAAACCATCCAATCTCATGAGAACTCACTCCTTACCATGAGAGCAGCATGAGTGTAACTACCCCCCTGATTCAATTACCTCTCACTGGGTTCCTCCTGTAACATATGGGGATTATGGGAACTATAATTTAAGATGAGATTTGGGTGGGGACATAGTCAAACCATATCACAGCACATGAAGGAAAAACCCTCAGAAATCTGGAAGCAAAGTGAAATTTGTAGTGTGAAAACACAACCTCTTCTATTTTCATTTCCAACAGAAATCTGTTGATGTGGAGTTTTTTCCCCTAAAGCAATGTTAGCTTTATTGATGATTTAATTCCTTTCTTCTCTACATTTTATTCCCTACTCATTATTGTTTACTTCTTTGTGTTGTCCATAACTCACAAAGTATATCTCTTCATAAACTTAATGAGCATCTCCATACCGTTTCCTAATCAAATTTTATTATCTATTCTTCCTAACTTTTACACCCACAATCCCTTGTGTATGTACACATCATTATCTGTGTATGTGCATAAATCTATAGGGGTGTAAGAATTTTTATATGCTGGTGACTCTGAACAATTGGACTCTTCATGCATTCTTCTATTTCCATAACTAATCATCACCTTCCTCATGTTATCCCTTAATCTCCCCTAAAATGAGCCCACACGTGCAACTTTAATACTTGTGTTCTGATTAACAGTTTTTTAAGGATGAGAACCCTGCAAATTAGCAACTTGGAGCTTCCAGCCCTAGAGATTTCTATTACCACTGGGGAATAACAGAAGTTACTAAAGATGAGTGTGAGAAGCAGGCTTTCTAGCAGCTCTCAGAGGCAGTTGCTGAAGTACACAATTGTGCTGGGATCTGGAATATGTTCTCTGTGGATAACAACTATTAGGTAAGAGCCTGTTTTTGTTTACTTTCTTTTTTTCTTTTTACTAAATGCAGATGCAGAATATATTATATATCTGCATATAAATACACACACATTATATAAATATGAAAATTTAAAAAATAATGAACCAATTAGCAATTTAATCACAATCCAGTTTAAAAAATAAAATACAGTCTATTCTTTAAAAACCTCCTTTGTGTCCTATCTCAAGAAACCTTGCCTTTTCCCCAAGGGTAACCAATGCATTAATTTTTTATTTATAATCTCCTTACTTTTTGTAGAGCTTTATTACCTATAAATTGGCAAATGTTCCAAAGGGAATAGCAGTGCAAATGTCATGTTCACCTTAATGGGTTTTCCTTCTCCAGAGTCCCTTTACCTTGCCAGTCCTTGCTGCCTCACTCCACAGTGCCTTAGAACAAAAGGCATTTTTTAAAGCTAACTCTTCCTGTTATTCTTGATAGAACAGTTGGCTCAATATAAGCTAGTCCATCAATTCTAGAGGCAGAATTACTTTCAATATTTAACTATCAATATGAAAAGTACAGTATGATATGAAGAAACCTGAGACCAGGCTGGAAGACTTCTTATAGATGTTTAGAGGCTCACCAGGGAAGAAGGGCATTTTAATCAGAAGGAATCAGGCAAAGCCATGTTGGCATGGAATGGCATGATATCACTGGGAAACTGCAAAGCATTCTCTCTTTCTGCATCCCTCTTTCATTAGAGTTTTGAGGCTAGCCGATTCCAAGTCGTCATGAAAATTAAGGTAATATCCCTGTCTTTCCAAGCTGAAGAATCAAAATCTACTTTAAAGAAGGCCAAGAACAATGGCATGTCAGTATGAGTGTCACCTACAGGTTCTTTTTTAAAAACAATCCTCTTTTTCTCAAGTGGACTTTCAGTGTCGCATGGTCCTCAAATCGTTGACGTAGGTCTTTCACTCTGCATGTTGATCTCTCACGCATGGAAGATTGGCTGTGCTAGCCACATGCCTGACCTCATGCATCCCAGATCTCAGCAATTTATTGAGCTTCCAGTTTGCGCCCATTATTCCTGCCTCAAGCAACTCACCATGGACTTAGAGAGCCAAGATGTAAACACATGAAAAGTCAATTCACTTTAACAATGACTCATTCACATCTACTTTGTCTGGAAATATACTAATTTCTGCAATATAAAGATGAATCGGGTGTGTATGTATGCCAGGAAATATACGCAAGGGTTCTCCAGATATAATAATGAAAAAACCAGGCACAGTAAAATTATCAGTCAATGAGTAAAGAATAAACTATGATATAAACATTTAGTAGAATGCTATAAATAAGTAAACATTAATTCACTCTGTTTGAATATATCAACATGGGTACATCACAGAGACATAATGTTGACTGAAAATAAATTACATTGTGATCTTTTATATAAACACAGACCATACACATGGACAAATATTTGTAATAATAATAATAATGATAGCTAACATTCATGCAGATCTTAATACGAACCTTTAAAAACATGGATAAATTTTATCCTCACAATAACCATATGAGTCAGACTCTATTATTCCCATTTTTCAGATGAAGGAAGGAATTTGCTCAAAGTCACATGATTAAAATGTAGCAGCACTGACCCCAGCAACTATGATCTTCAATGCCATGCTATACTGCCTCATGAAAGCCTGAGACTTCTGATGGGCAGGATATTCACCAACTCCATAATGATAATTACCTCCCAGGAGGAGGAAGAAAAATGGTGTAAATGGAAGGGCTTTTACTCTATGTATAGCACATTATTTCTTTAAGAGAAAAAAGAAAACAGACCTCTAGCACGTTTAATATGATATTAAAATTTGCTTTCTCTCAGGTGTCTCTCATTAATTTTTTCTTATTTTTCTAAGTCCTAAATATGCAATGAATTGAATTTTTTTAAAAAAAGATAAGTAAGAAATAGGCCTTATGTTGGCTAAGGGAAATAATCATGAAAATAAAACTATATATTGTATATTGGTGTAATGTTATTGCTATATTTAACATTTAGAGCACTTGACTGTTTACAAAATACCATTATCTCATACATACATAGACCTGAGACAGGAATAAGACAAGCGTTTAATAATTTTATGTATAAGCAAAATGAGACTGAGAGAACTTAAGCAACCTAGTGCAACTATTAGTTGTTGAAAAGCCAGTTTTGTTTGTTTGTTTGTTTCTGTTTTTGACTTACCCAATGATGATGATAACAGCACTCCCCTCGTCAAGAAAGGTGCAGAAACACATCAGGCATGCAAAAGTGCCTATTGGAAAGAAATGCAATGGACAAGATACTAACTCACCCATTCCTTTTTGTGCCAAAATAGAGCTTCCTTTTCTCTTCTTTATCAGAAATCATTAATTAAAGCATAAGGAATGACTCCACGATCTTTTCTTTTCCATCTCTCCAATGTGACTACAATCACATAGGAGAATGAGTAGAGGGACAGATGAGGTTAGACTATTCATGCTTTGTTCTAGACCTGAGCTGTTCAGTATGGCAGGCACTGGCCACATGTGGCATTGAGCACTTGAAATGTGGAGAGAGTGTCTGAGGAATGGAGTTTTAAATTCTTAAATTTACTAATTTAAGTTTAAATGTAAACATTGAACTAGTGTAAAATACATTTTCAATTAAATGCAACTTTATTAATTTTCAAGACGTATTTCGCTTCAACATTTGCTTCATGTAAGATTTTATGGTGGTATTGTTAGTATGCACGGTGGACTCATACCTCCTTTCTAGTATACATATAAAAGCATCACCAATCAAGTAAGATTTAGACATATCTAGTTGGTGTCAATGGATTGATTCAGTTTGAATCACTTTCTTTTCCTATGCTGGGTTGCAATATTATAATGTGTTTATTTGAATATCATATACAAATAGCATAAGTTTCAGTGATCCTGACGATACACGATTCATTAAACTCAATGTTAACATGAAACTTTAATGTGTCAACTCTTTCAATTTTATAAATTGACCTCCCCAGAAATATACTTTATGGAATTTCTTTTCCTCCAGCGCAGGGTACAGTCTAGGACCATGTACTGTATTAAGTTATCATATCTCTTTAGTTTCCATTAATCTGAAGCAGTTGTCAGCTTTGTGTCTCTTTTACAATATTGACATTTTTGTATATTAAAGCAATGAGCTGTTTTTATAGTCTCTTTTTCTCAACTGGAATGCCTTTTAAAAATATTTTACCTCGTTTTTATTCAGACTTTGAAGAGTGCTTTGCAAATGGCCTTTGAGGTTCATCAGGGCTAGAATCAGGACATAAATGGCCATACAAAGAATGATAGGGTATATGGAAGGGGTTTTTGAAACTGAAAGGCCTTCTGTGGTGAAGACAAGAAGGGAGATGAGGCTTGAGGCACAGGCCCTTTGGAAGCAGAGGATGATGGAGAAGCTGTTGCTATAGAAGAAAACTAGCAAAGAAAGGAGCTATCAATTCTGGTAAAGTTGTATATATGGGTGGAAAAGGTCTGGGTGTCATGGGTCAAGGCAGATTCATGAGAATGGAATTGAGAACAAAGAATTAAGGAAGGAAATAAGAAAGTAAGAATTGAGAAAATGAAGAACTAAGGGGGTAAAGAAATTACACGGTGCTGAATTAAAGCAGTTAATAATCTTAATAATGAAGTTGTATTACAACTTTCTTAAATGCCTGGTTATCACAGGTAGATAACTCTAATAGATGGCCTCATTGTTAATTTTTTAAAGGATTTGACAGGCTATGAGGAATTTTTCTGAAAGTTAGAAAGTAGGTAGAAAAAATCAAGAGGCCTGTCACAGAAGAAGTTACCAAATGAATGACTGAAAACAAACAATATTGTTTAAAATAAATCCAACTGCTCTCTTGAGAGGTTGGATCTAGCTAAAGGGAAGGTTTTGCCCATTCTCCGGATCAGTATGGATTTGGGTGTGGCGCATCCTTCTCTAGTGCTAAGAAAGAGATGTTGCTCATCTCAGTAAAAATTCAATATCCAAAATGGCACTTGTTGCAAAAGAACCTAGGAAGTTCATGGCATTACCTTCTCTGGTCCATGAACCTCAGGAAGTCCTTGTTTCTTTGGTGCACAACCTTTCCCCATACAGCCCTGTCTTTAGGCCAGTGTGGCAGTCTGCATTCTTCATGGAGAATGTACTATCGGTAAGCAGATCCGGAAGCAGCTGGAGAACCACCTTCAATAATGATTTATTCAACACCAAGGAGGCCAGCCCTACATCATCCAAAACCTCTGGCACTGATGCAGCCTTAAAGGAAATTATCAAGGAAAGCTCTCACAGCCCTCTGTATTAAATACTAAAGGATCAAGATTGTATATTTAGTAGAAGCACCCAGGAGGCTGCCATGTAAGAGTCCCAGCTAGGAAGGATCCAGATAGGGAAAGGCCTGGGGAGATGCATGAAGCATAGCTTGAGGAGGGGCCAAAAAAAACAATTTACTACAAGACTCGGAAGCTAAACACAGAAGGTTCTGAAGGAAATCTCTGAGAAAAAAAAGAAAAAAAGTAAGTTACTCAGGGAATGGCTGATCAAAAAGCTCATAGGAAAACCTGGACCAGAAACAAACAAAATATATCCAAGTAAACTTGGGGAGGACCAATTTGGGTAGAAAGTCTGTATGTGGGTTGTCTTCAGCTGGCTGCCTACTATCCACTGCCCACTCCTGGGAAGTCTCATACTCGCATGGAAACAAGAAATATTACACTCAGTAGTCAGGCATGTCATGTGAGTCCCTTGTGGGAGCTTTCCTTCCTAGATCCAAGGATTGAGCTGATGTTAGCAGCTCATATTACATGGTTTTAGATGCAGCAGACAGGCTTTGCCCTTTAAAGTCTTTGAATCCATAAAACTATTTCAGACAGCTTTGCCCTTTAAGGTCTTTGAATCCATAAAATTATTTCAGATGAGAGAGACACAATCCTGGCATCTTCTCTAGTCTCCTATCCTCTCTCTAACCACCCATGTCTCAGAGACTGACTCTAGAGATGAGACTGGCAAGCTCCTTGGGGAAAATACCAAAGCAGGTTATGGAGATGGAGACCCAGTCTTCACACTTCCCCTGCTATTCCTCCCATGGGACAGGAAGGCCAGATGACCTTGACATGATATTGGTCATTTGTTCATAAAACAATCTCAAACAGAAGAAGATAGCAAACAAATTTTTCAGCCTCTCACACCCAGCATCATGGACAAAACCTGTCAGAATTCTCAATCCGTAGGAGTTGAGCTGACAACAAGTTGAGCACTGGTTGGAAATGATTTGAGAGATGAGAGTGGGAGTTTTGCTCCAAGAGACTCCAGCCATAGATTAGCAATGATCCAGAGGATAAGAATGTGAGAGAAGGTAACTGTTCAGGGAAAGAGTGAAGACCAATGACCCCTTCATCTCCTCAACTACAATCAAGCAAGATCTGGAGTCAGTCATCTAGAAAGACTCAAAAGCTAAATGAATATCTGAGTGATCTAGGTGTTCCAGTGACCAAGGGATGCTCCATTCCATAAAGAGGTTGGTTGTTGAAGATCCCAGAGAGCCATACTTCACAGACAATTTGTCAGTGAGTTAGTGTGATTTGTAAGTAGAGCAGCAGTTCTAGCCTCAGTGGCACTTGGAAGTGTCCCCTTGAAGTAACCCTGGCCTCAGATAATTTTGTTTCTAAGTTTTCAGAGTTGTATTCCAGTGGAAAAATGGCAGCTTCCCAAGTGTTTTGGGGTCACATGGAGAACAGAAGCATCCTGAGAACCATGAGCCCTGGATCTTTAAGTCTCAGGCACCAGGGAAGAGCTTGGATAAGTATTTAGCCACAGTGGAAGAGAAAGGATCCAAGAACACTCAAAGCAGAAGATTGAGCAAGGGAAGCAGGGTTGGAAGCCACTCATACCAGAGGAAAGAGGCATTATGCTCAGAGCAGGGAATTAGCAAACACCCTTATAAGAAGGTACTCTCGCTCTTGCTGCAGAAGGAAAAGGCTTCTCTAAATAATAAAATCAGAAAAAGGATGAGGTCCAGGTTTCAGTGGCTTTATCTTATGAAAATAAAGCAAAGAACAAGAAAGTCTCTTGTAAAAAATTCATGTCATTGTCAGTCTCTGTGCAGGGTTCTGGCCCTCACATGCTTGACCCTAGAGACCAAATTGAACTGAGGCATGGACTTCACATAAGGGAAGAAAGTGAGTACAAGGAAAAACTCTCACCTCAGGTAAGAAGAACCCACAGAGGGGCCTTCTTGTGATTACAGGCTTCTGCCTATCCTGATCAGGGGAAAGTGATCAATGCCACAGCCTGCAGCCATCAAGGAGGCTCTGTCACCACAGTTGCCAAAGCAGAGACAAGTGGGCAAAGACCAGGACAGATACCTGAGAAAAATAATAAAATCCAAGGATCAGCAACTTTGCCTGAGCCATCTCATTTTATGACCTCTAGGGAGCCTATATTCCCAGCCAGACTGCCAGCCAAAGACAAGAATGCTGAGAATCTCAGGCTGCCCCCACCACTATCTAGGGTCTATCTTTGAGGATGAGTCTCTTTCCTCAGCCAGAAAAATCTTATTCATTTACTCCTAAGAGGAGAAATTTCCAAAAGAATTGTCAGTATAGTTACAGAAAATATGTGAGTTCACAGACTAGCACCTCCCTTGTTTCTCATAACCAAGGATGTTTATTATTTCCAAATAGATTGTTTTCTCCTGTAGGTGAGTGGTGTCTTCTGTCTGTGCCATGTTTGAGGTCTAGCTTTAGGGTATCTAAGAGCCTGTGCTTTGAGAAAAGAAAGGATCGGCTTTAGTTTCTGTTGAGTGCCTGCTTTGGCTTCTTAAAGGTTACAAGGTCATGGAGGTTGGTTAATGGCAGGATTGTATGTCCATCCTCCATTCTAGGTCCTTTCATTTACATCTGATTGCACATCATATGTTTTAACTGCTTTATTGTTTTATAATACTGTCATCTCTTCCCAAAAGAATTATTTTTAAAGTCTATGATAAAAGATTTAGGGGCTTACTGAAGGCAGAAAATTAAAGACCTAGTCACAAGACCTACCTAAATCAGAATTTCTCTTACTCCTCATATAGCGATAGGAGGTAGGTGGAGTTACATAGATAGAATAGGGTCAGCAATTCTTCACTAATACTCTAGAAAGGGCAGGACACAAAGTAGCTTTACATATCACAAGTGTGGAAACTGAGAGTTTGGGGGTGATTAAGCATAAGTTCATGACTGTAAGGAGAACTCCAGGGTTTACATCTTGTGGTAAGAAATAGCTGGCCCTTCCCAGAGCCGCTTCCCTTCTTGATGAAGCTGGGATGTGGACCTGCTTCCCGCCCCTTAGTTTTGCCTTAATGAAAGTGTGTTGCAGCCCACGACTCGCCTGTCATCTGCCCTTATATATGCCCTAGAAAAGTGGAGAACACAAAAGCTGCAGTTCTGTGTGCATGTAGCAGGGATACTCTCAAGTAGGCTTCTGTGGGCCTGTTTACCTCCCAGACCCAAATGAAAGTGGCTCATGCTCAATGGCCCTGGTCACAGGTTTACCTCTCTTCCCCTTCTATCTAAACACCAGCAATAACACAGACTCTGCATGAGTGGAACATATGCATGAATATGTGTGTGATAACCTGGGCAAGCCAACTGCTGGCCATTAGGAAACCAGGGAGGGAGTGGTGATAAGAAACGTCCCTGTTCTGTTCTTTCTTCCCCAGCTGGCAGAAAACCTAAGAAAAGCAGAAGAAACATCCTGGCAAAGACAGGAGGAGAAGGAGAACTCACTGTTTATAGGCTTGGGGAAAAAAAAATCCCTGTATATCCTCAAATAGGATGTAGATAATTCTTTTGCCACTAGACTAAAACTGGACTCAAAATTAGAACCATGATCATTGATTCCTGGCCAAGGCCCACTCTCTCATCCCATGACAGTGCAGCCCCAAAAGGAATCAGGGACAGGAACATTTTCCAGAAAACAGTGATTTTTACATTTATACTAGCTGCTGCTGGCCAGTAGATACAGAGAACACAGAACAGGGCAGGCAATGGTTGGGGTGTGTATGTGTTGGAAATACAGAGGATATTGCTATGATAGACACTGGACCAGCCAGGACAGAGACTAGGAACAGGGCACATGCTGCTTAGAGATGGCTCATCTTAATCTGTCTGGGGGAAACTGTAGAAGACAATGATTTCTCCCCACTGGGTGAGTATCTTGAGATGGGAGACCTTTCCACAGAGTCTCTTCCTGGAGCCTGGCTTGGTGACGTTATTGCAGAGCATAATGTCATATTTCACTCAACCATGAAAAGTGAGAGTGTTTATTGTGAAGACACACAGTGCCTGGGGAAAAGATAAGGCAGGGAGCAAGAAGAGGCTGGACATGGAGTAATTGGAAAACAGGCAAAACAATGAAGAGAAGAAAGAATGGCCCAGATTGTAGGAAAGAATAGAAATGCTATTATTCACCCTTTTGCCCCTTAGATACATACAAATCCTGATTCAGTTCTTGTCTCCTTGTGTCTTATCAAGTCACTTGCATTAGTCTGTTCTCATACTGCAATAAAGAACAGCCCGAGACTGAGTCATTTATAAGAAAAGAGGTTTGATTGACTTACATGGATGAGGGGGACTCAGGAAACTTACAATTATGGTAGAAGAGGAAGCAAACATGTCCTTCTTCACATGATGGAAAGAAGGATAAAGGTCAAGAGAAGTTGGGGGGAAACCCATTATAAAGCCATCATATCTTATGAAAACTTACTTACTATCACAAGAACAGCATGAGGGTAGCTACCCCCATGACTAAATTGTCTCCCACCAGGTCCCTTCCACAACAAGTGGGGATTATGGGAACTATAGTTCAAGATGCAATTTGAGTTGGGACACAGCCAAACCATATCATTCTGCCCCTGGCCCCTCTCAAATCTCATGTCTTTATTATTCAAAACACAATCGTGCCCTTCCAACAGTCCTCCAAAGTCTTAGCTCATTTCAGCATTAACTCAAAAGCCCAACTTCCATCTGAGATCAGGCAAGTCCCTTCCACCTACAAGCCTATAAAATCAAAAGCAAGTTAGTTGCTTTTCAGATACAATGGGCATACAAACATTAGGTAAATACACCTGTTCCAAATGGAAGAAATTGGCCAAAACAAAGGGTTACAAGCCCCATGCAAGTCCAAAATCCAATAGGGCAGTCATTAAACCTTAAAGTTCCAAAATTATCTCCTTTGAGTCCATGTTTCATATCCAGTGCACAATGAGGCAAGACGTAGCCTCCCATGGCCTTTGGCAGCTTCACCCCTGTGGCTTTGTAGAGTACAGCCACCCTCCCAGCTGCTTTCATAGGCTGGTGTTAAGTATCTGCAGCCTTTCCAGTTGCATGGTGCCAGCCATCAGTGAATCTACCATTCTGGGTTTTAGAGGAAAATGATCTTCTCACAGTTCCACCAGGCAATGCCCCAGTGAGGACTCTGTGTTGGGGCTCTGACCCCACATTTCCCTTCTGCACTGCCTTAGCAGAGGTTCTCCATGGGGTCGCTGCCTCTGTAGCAAACTTCTGCCTGGACATCCAGGCATTGCCATACATCCTCTGAAATCTAGGCAGAGGTTCCCAAACCTCAATTCTTGACTTCTGTGTGCCCACAAGCTCAATACCATGTGGAAGCCACCAAAGCTTGGGGCTTGCACCCTCTGAAGCAATGGCCTGAGCTACATTGGCCCCTTTTAGCCATGGCTGGAGCTGAAAAGCTGTGACACAGGGCACCATGTCCCAAGACTACATAGAGCAGGGCAGCCCAAGGCCCAGCCCAGGAAAGCTGTCAACTTGAATTTCTTCTCAGAAAATGGATTTTTCTTTTATATCACAGGAAATTATTAAGCACAGGAAAATTCTGCAGATATTCCAAACTGTATTCTCTGATTTTTTCAAACATAAGTTCCAATTCCAAACCATATCTTTGTGAATACATAAAACTGAATGTTTTTAATAGCTTCTAAGTCATATCTTGAATGCTTTACTCCTTAGAACTTCTTCTGCCAGATGCCTGCCCTAAATTATCTCTCTCAAGTCCAAAGTTCCACAGATCTTTAGAACAGGGGCAAAATGCTGTCAGACTCTTTACTAACACATAGAAAGAATCACCTTTATTCTAGTTTCCAGCAAGTTCCTCATCTGCATCTGAGACCACTTCAGTCTGGACTACATTGTCCATATCACTATCAGCATTTTGGTCAAAGCCATTCTAGTCTCTAGGAAGTTCCAAACTGTCCAACATCTTCCTATCTTCTTCTGAGCTCTCCAAACTGTTCCAACCTCTGCTGTTACCCAGTTCCAAAGTCACTTACAGATTTTTGGGTATCCTTAGATCAGCACCCCACTACTCTTGGTACCAATTTACTGATTAGTTTGTTCTAATGCTGCTATAAAGAACTGCCTGAGACTGGGTAATTTATAAAGGAAAGAGGTTTAATTGACTTACAGTTCCACATGGCTGGGGAGGACTCAGGAAACTTACAATTACAGAGGAAGGGGAAGCAAACACATCCTTCTTCACATGATGGCAGGAAGAAGTGCCAAGCAAAAGAGGAAAATGTCTCCTATAAAACCATGACATCTTGTGAGAATTCACTCACAATCATGAGAACAACATGAGGGTAACTACCTCCATGATTAAATTACCTCCCACTTGGTCCCTCCCAGGACCTGTGGGGATTATGGGAACTACAATTCAAGATAAGATTTGGGTGGGGACACATCCAAACCATATCATGACTACCATGCACACTGGTGCCATCTTGGCAGAAGAGTTCATGGGCTTTTCCTTGAGCATTAAAACAACATCTGCATGGCGTCTTTAGGCATAGCATTCTCCTTAGAAAAGCTGACCTTAGATTGGTGACATCTTCCACCATACTTGATGACAACATGTAAGATTTTAACTTCTATGCAAAGAGTTTAATCATCAGGGTGGAAATGACAGATTGTGATCTTCATTTATTTGGCAGAGCCTTGGAAGATTTTTCCCTAGGGATGCCTGCAACTCATGCACCACAGATGGGTCCTGTATTTTGTGCTGATAATTCAGTCCTTTTTCAGTCCATTGAGCCTAAGTAGCCAATGTCATCAAATGGGTTCTCATTCTTATTCACCTCCATGTCATCTGTGTCAAAGCAGCTGAAGCAGTTGAAGGACTGAGTGGGGCAGCTAGAGACAAAATTGTTTTGAAGAGGTTGACAAAGTAAGCAAAGGTGCTGTAGGAGTCTCCATGAAAGCTGCCCAGGACAGTTCTCCTGATGGCCTGAACTGATCCAGTTGTCCCCACTTCCTTGCTTGCATTTCTCAAGAATAACTGGAGAATGTGCTGGAAGTGAACATCCTCAAAAAATGGGGAACCTAGCTAGAAAAGCCTGGTGATATTGTTTGGCTGTGTCTCCACCCAAATTTCACCTTGAAATGTGGTTTCCATAATCCCCACATGTCATGGGAGGTTCCTGATGGGAGGTGATTAAATCATTGAGGTGGTTAGCTTTATGCTGTTCTCATCATAGTGAGTGTGTTCCCACAATATCTGATGGTTTTATAAGGGAATTCCCCACCCCTTCACTCTGCACTCCTCCTTACTACTGCCATGTGAAGAAGGATGCGTTTTCTTCCCCTTCCACCATGACTGTAAGTTTCCTGAGGCTGCCTGAGCTCTGCAAAACTATTAATCAATTAAACTTCTTTCCTTTACAAATTACTCACTCTTGGGTATGTCTTTATTAGTGGCATGAGAACGGACTAATACACCTGGGCTCTGTTTTGGTACTCCCACACTCTATAACAGGATGTCCTTCAGTGCTTTACCCTGTGTATCTTGTGACCACCAAGATATAAAACCCAGAGCAGGCTACCTTTCAGTCAGTCAGTTGTGGTGCAAGTGTAACATGTGCAGTCAAATCTCCAGTCACCCTGGGGTAGCTTTCCTGAGCCTTGAGGACCAGCTCACAATGAGTCCTAGGCTTTGTTTTCTCTTGCTGCCTATCTGTAAGTGACTTCATGTAATTTGTGTATGCTGGTATTCTGCCTCATTGGCCTCAGATAAGTTAGTAACCAGTTCACAGTGAACCTGTTTCACAGTTGTAGTGAGAGTATATACTAAAGCCACTTGTGAGCCACCACTGGTCTCTCCAAAGTGGTTGAGAGAGTAAGAAGCAGTGTAGTTCGTTTTGACTCCATTGCAGTCTCTGGACCTCCAGAGATGAACTTTGTTCTTAAAGACAGCAATCAAAGCCTATAGCCATGAAATTTTTGTTTCTGCTCTTAATAATGTATTTAATAATATTGCACATCAGTCATTGTATTTGATTCTCCCAACTTGAAGTTCAGAGAAGCTGACTTATGAAACAGATGGAAAATCCAGGACTAGGGAATTCAGAGCATGAGACTCCTAGGCCAGTGTTCTTCATCATAAGCCCACACAGCCAAAACAATCTTAAGCAAAAAGAACAAATCTGGAGGCATCACACTAACTGATGTCAAACTATACTACAAGGCTGCAGTCATCAAAACAGCATGGTACTGGTACCAAAACAGAGATATAGACCAATAACAGAACAGAGGCCTCGGAAGCAACGCCACACATTTACAACCATCTGATCTTTGACAAACTGGACAAAAACAAGCAATGGGGAAATGATTCCACATTTAATAAATGGTGTTTGGAAACTGGCTAGCCATTTGCAGGAAGCTATTCATCCATGTCTCTATAAAGGACACAAACTTGGTTTGTGCACTCCTTACACCTTATACAAAAATTAACTCCAGATGGATTA
>CAUYQU010079181.1:0-22613 GCA_963574635.1 Cheracebus regulus
TTTAAATAAAATATTGGTTGTCTGCTTATTTGTTATTTTCATCCCCTATTCCTTCCTGTCTCCATTGTTAAGCACAATTATTGGCATAAAAGAGGTTTTTAATACCCATTTTTAGACTGTATTCTAGCCTGGGCAATAAAAGAAGAATCCCAATCTCTCTCCCTCTTTCTCGTCCTCTTTCTTTCTCTCTTTCATTCTTTTTTTTTCTTTCTTTTGCTTTTTTTTCTTTCTCCTTTTCTCAAAAAATAAAAATAAAAATAAATTTAAAAAAAGAAAAATGCAAATCAAAATTTTAATGAGATAGCATCTTTCACATCCATTAAAATAGCTACTATCCAAACAAAACTAAACACAAAATACAGAAAATAACAAATGTTGACAAAGATGTTAAGAAATTAGAACCCTGCACATTGTTGGTAGGAATGGAAAACACCACTGCCACTGTGGGAAAGATGGCATGTCCTCAAAAACTTAAAAACAGAATTTCCATATGATCCAACAGTTCAATTTGGGAGTAGATAGCCCTCAGCATTGAAAACAAGGTCTCAAACAAATATTCGTTCTCCCGTGTTCATACCAACATTATTCACAATACCTAAAATTTGGAAGCACCCAAGCCTCTATCACTGTTTGAAGGACAAGCAAAATGCGGTATAGACATACAATGAAATGTTATTCAGCCTTAAATAAAAGAAGGCACTTCTGATGTAACATTGATGAGTCTTGAGGACATTATACTATGCAAAACAAACCATTTACTAAAAGACAAATGCTCTATGATTCTAATTATATGAAATACAGAGAGTAGTCAAAAATCATAGAGGCAGAATGTAGGTCTGAGAGAATGGGAGAATGAGGAATTAATGTCTGACGGATGTAGAGTTTCAGTTTTACAAGACAAAAAGCATGATAGAGATGAGTGGGGGGTGATAGCTGCACAACATTATGAATATATTTAATAACACTGAACTGTACACAAATTGGCTACAATAGTATATTATGTGCATTTTACAATAATAAAATTTAAAAATAAAGTTTATCTGAAACTGTAAGATAACATTTCCTTTGATTGTGATGAATGAATGCCATTCTCTGACTAATATTTTCCTGTGGTCTACTTTCCTTTTCACCATTTCATAATGACTCTTATACATTTAAACTTTATGATAGAGATAGATATTTAGGTAGTTACATAAAGCAATACATAAGGATTTAGATGTATTTATATATTTAATGCTTTTCTGGTTCATTAAGGGAAACTCACTTGGCTATAAACTCTTGGTTCCCACATTGCATCAAGAGGGCACTATCTCTTACTTAACATAGAGAAATGACTTTAGTTTTACACGGAATTTGGAGAAATATCTTAAGATTCACATGAGACTCAGAATGCAACCTCCATAACTAGACTTTCCAAAACAGTTAACAGGAAAGATGCATACAGCCTTTGCTTACTCAGCACATCCAAACCAAACACAGCTGGCTGACATTTCTCTTAAACTATATACAACAGTATGTGAAGGAGGACTTTGGGAGAAATTACAGGCTTTGGAAACAGCAGAAAAGAGGTGGTTCTGTTTTACAACCCCTATCACAAATAAGCATGTGATATTTGAAACATTTTTAACAAAACAAAGTTACTTGCTGTTTCAAACATGTTTTTCCAACTAATGCTCTTACAGTATAAAATTAAACTGACAGAAAAACAAATGCAGCAGCTTTAAACTAACATTACAATGCCATGGATAATTTCCTCTAAATAGCTCAGACTTGTAAATGCATACATCTTTGCAGAAAGCAATTTTCCTCCATGAGTTCTACCTGCTAGAATCGTAATACACCGCAGATTGGGTAAAGGCTTTCAGTTGAAACTGCAAGACTTTCTCTGGAGCAAAACCTAAATCCTGAGGAAGAGACAACTATGAATATATTTAAGCTTTCCTATTTCTGAGAAGCTTTTGGTCCCACACATATTTCTTATGCTCACAACAGTTTGCTCTGTGAAGGAATCAAATGATGTAAGTGGAATTTAACAATTCTTGACAAGTTCTATGCCCCTTTGCATTAGTGTTCTAGGGTTACTGTCACCAAGTGCCACAAACTTGGTGGCTAAAACATTAAAAATGTATTATCACATAGTTCTGGAGGCTAGGAATATCCTAGTTGAAGATGTTGATAGAACTGTTTCCTTCTCAGGACTGTAAGGATAATTCTGTTGCATGCCT
Organism: Cheracebus regulus; assembly: GCA_963574635.1. NCBI lineage: Eukaryota > Metazoa > Chordata > Mammalia > Primates > Pitheciidae > Cheracebus > Cheracebus regulus. The sequence continues at coordinate 2,226 of CAUYQU010079181.1, forward strand.
CTCCCCCAGCTTTCACTGGGTTGCCAGCTACTTCTTGGCTTGTGGGAGCATTAACCTTCATCTTCAGATGGCATTCTCCAAATGTGGGCGTCTATATTCAAATTTTCCCTTTTATAAGTACACCAGTCATATTAGACCAGGGGCTTACCCTACTCCAGTATCATCTCATTTTACCTAATTATATCTGTGATGACCCTATTCACAAATAAGGTTACATTCTGAGGTTCTGGGGGCTAGGACATCAATATAAGAATTTTAGGGGGACAAAATTCAACCCGTAACACTCTTAATGTGGTTTGGCATTCCTTGATGGGGTGTCATCTTAAAAATATCTTACAAATATTTCCTTAAAAGTTAATCTCCCCCTACCTTTCAACATTCACTGGTATATAGATGATTGCTGGGAAACTAAGGCACTTTAACCACACGATGGTCCCGAAATGATACAACAGGAAAAAAAAAACATATACCCCAGGTATGAACAGACTTGACCATTCTGACGTTACATTTTTTTAATTAAAAAAAAATAAAGAAAAGTTATGGCTTTTGAACTTAAAGAACATTAACTTTGGTTTTTATTTACTTATATATTATTTACTCATTCTGTTTAAACATTTATCTGTTTTATTATGAAGCTCTTTTCTTCTATGCTGGTACAAGATTTCAGCAGGCAAACCTATTCAGCTACACGTGATTGGTATATTTGTAAGTCTAAGGAATAAACCAAAGCCTTTTATAAGAAACTTGAAACTCAAGACAGAAGAATTAAGCATGGTATGTCAGACATCTAGTCCATACAGAACCAGAAGCCAATGCTAGAGCCAACATTCCTTTCTTTTCATAATGGTTGCACAGTTATATGTGTTCTTATGATGCTTTTATCATGAGTCCAATGCTTGTCCCTCAAATGAAACGAGAAGGTGCTTGTGGGTAAAAAGGATCCTTATTGTGCTGAGTGTCAGCTCCATTCCACACCACTTTGCTGACTACACTAACAATTGGTGCTTGATGCCCTTCAGAATGGCTTTGCTCAAGACTGTTTATGACAGTTAAAAGAGTTTCAGATGATATTACTTCTGCTGAGCAGTGGAGTCACAGATTGGGAGAGTAAGAATATAGAGTAGACATAAGTTGTCATCATGGAACCTGAAGTTACAGTGAGAAGTCACACAGTCTGGAGACTGGCTCCTTTTGATACTTTACTGCATAGATAGCCTCATGAGCAAAGTGAAGGTGATGCCTGTTCTATGCCACTGAGAAGTTGTAAGGATGCAGAAGATGAGCCGTGTCAGCAATTTTAGCGTCACAGAAATGTTCAATCAGACCCTAGATTAACTATGCTGGTTTCTATATGAAACAGAAGGCAAAAGAGCAAGTTTAAGTAGGCAAAAAAACAATAAGTTTACTACCATTTCTACTCTTCTCTATATTTATAAGGATATAAAGTGTAAGTTTTGAAAAAACAAACATCCTTCCACAAACACTTTGGTCCTAATACATGCCAGATAATTCTGCATGCTTTGATAATAGCAATAACACTAAAAGTGCTATTACTAATCATTATTACTATTACAATCCTGAGAGTTAATTACTGTTTACTTAAAGCTTACTTTGTGCCAGGTGCTGCACTGAAAAATATATTTTTTATCTTAATTAATTCTCCTGAACTAAAATGGACTTCATTATTTTCCCTTTTTAAATGATGAATCTGAGGCTCATATAAATTATGCAACTATGCTTGGCCACACAGCTAATGAGAAAGAAAGCAAAGACCATGAAGGCCTGTTACCTAAGATTAGCACCTGTATCTGTTACATGTGACTGCATTTCTATTCCAGTAGCTTTATGTTTTAAGAGACTGAGGATAATCTACACATTAAAGGTTCTTTATAGCAGTGGCTTTATGGGCATCAGTTCAAAGTTTCGGCTGGAAATTCTGCTGTTATGTTAAATCAGGGCGGATAAATTCACCAGTTGGTTCTCTGGAAGTTGTATGGTTTGTGATGGGGCTAGGAAAACTGTCAACTAGGTACAATGTGCCTTGAAGAACCAAGATTATTTTTGGTAATATACCTATTTTGCCCATTAATTATATAGGTCATACTAAAGTACCTACATCATAGAGACATTATGGTTATTTTAAATGAGATACTAACGTAAAGAACTTAGTACTTAGCAAGAACTTATAGAACTTACTAGTACTTAACAAGAGCCACACACATGCTAAGTATCTAATGAACTATAAGTAGCAAAGACATTCACATATGCATTACATCGTAATTTACATTTATAGAGAGATATGAAAAGAATGTAAGTCCTTGTGGAAAGCTATCACGTTTCATGTGTCAGTGTTGAATCCACTGTGTGTTCAATTCTCCTTAAAAAAGGAGTCACTGCACAGTGACAAGTCAAAATGCAGTCAGTTATTATGAGGCTAAGGGAGTATCCAGAGCCTTTATCTCTGCAGTACCTGGAGTAAAAGTAGCCTTGGCCCATAAATGCAATAAGGAGTCCACACCATTGGTCATGTATCTTCTGATGCTGGCCTGAAGTCTTGATCTGTGTTTATAAGGCTTGAATAAAACTGTTCCCCCTCTGCCAGGTTGCTTCATTACTTCTCTCCACTCTTTGGACAGAATTGAGATGTATATTCAGGAGGTACAAATACTACAGAGGCTGAGACTTCAGACTCTAATTCCTTTGGTTGCCCTGTGAGAGTGCTATACAAGAGAAGAATGCAAAACCAAGGCCTATTCTAAATATGCAATATATTTTATTGTAGATAATCTTTGAATAACCCTGAATGAGAACTGGGATTGCCTTTTGCTTGAACTCAAGGCAAACAGCTTTGTGAACTCAAGCAACTTGTCTCAAGATAGACAGTCAAAAGGCCTGGTTTGAAATCACATAATTTGAATGAGACCATGATACTCTGTAACTCACCCCATTCCTACTGTCATCAACTTTCATTTTAAATAGAAATGCCTATTAATTTAAAGACTGTATTTCTAATTCCAAAAGTTCATATTTGTAGGACACTGATGGGACATGAGATTCCAGAGATATTGCCATTCTGGCACCTCATATTTCACCATGAACTTAGTTTATGAGGGGTAGATGGCTATAAATGAATTCCAGTCCCTCATTGCACACAGCTGTTTTCCAAAACTCTGTCTCTTTATCCTGTTAGGTAAAAACAGTATGTGTGACTCCCCAGAAAGCCATCAATCACTTATGGAGGCTGTATGTGTGTTGTATTTCTTGGTGTTGAAAAGTTTGTTTTTTTATCTCAGGCAACAAAAGGGCTCCTCACATAATGCTGAGATTAGAATGCTTCTGGTACATCAACATGGTAGGTATGAACAATTAGATTAACAGGAGTATTGGAAGAGTCTTCACTGCCTGGTCCAGACAAAAGAAACATGATATTCAGCCTTCTTTCAGGTTTTAAATGAAAGGCAAAGTAACAGGCACAGCTGTTTTTCATTTATATAATCATTAACAAAGAAAAAATAAATCTACACTAATATGTACTAGACATTCTAAACCATGAAGCCGTATCATTTTTTTCTCCTTGTGATTTTTCATGTACAGTGAGCTCACGCTAAGTTTTGATATCTAAAGACTGAATGACCTAAGAAGGAGCAATAAATTTAGATACAATCCCTGTGGATTTAGATTCTAATAAATTATTCACTCATTTACAGAAATAAAAAAATTCATTAATAGCAGACATGCTGTGAAAATTTGAACCTGAGTTCCCAGGGGCCCACATATTTCTGATAGCTTCACAGCCCTGATACTGATCTCACCTCAGTGATTCATCAAACAGTGCATCTATTTTTAGCAGATAAAACAAAACAAAACTCATTTCTACAATGTTCAGTTAGCATACTTGGCTCTCAGAAATACTGATGTTTCCAAAATGGAGATAACTCAGTGTAAACATCATTTTGATACACAGGCACCTATGTTCTCTAATGATGTCCCAAATGAGTTGAAACCACCCACAATTTGCAGATGAGATGTTTATCAAAAAATTCTGCCCATAATATAATAGAACTGGGCTAGTTACATCTGGTAAGGTGAAGAGTTGTAGTAGCCTGGAGTTATCCAGTAGACATGGCAGATTTGTCTCCAAACAAAAGTTCCAAATCCAGAGTTTCCAGCAGACCAAAAGCAACAGATGAGAAAGTAACTGAAAATGGAGAATGAAGATTAAAGAGGAATAATACAGGTCTATTTTAGTTTTCTGAGTAGGATGGTACAGTTCTGCAGATGAGCACATCAGGAATAGAAACACTGACCAGTCAAAAGGGATGCTTAAGGCAAACTCAGGGCCATAGTCACAGGCTGTTGATCCAACCCCAAGGTTACTGCTTGTTTCTATGATGAGACATGTGGTCAGAAGCCAGTAGGTGAACCCTATGCAATATCAGGACAAGACAGAAACACTAAGCTCCAAGAACTGTATTAGATCATTTTCACACTGCTGGTAAACACATACCATACCCAAAACTGGGGAATTCACAAAGGAAAGAGGTTTAATGGAGACCTCATAGTTCCATGTGGCTAGGGAAGACATACAATCATGAGAGAAGGCAAGGAGGACCAAGTCACATCTTATGTGGGTGGCAGCAGACAAAGAGAAGGAGCTTGTTCAGGGAAACTCCTGTTTTTAAAACCATCAGATCTCATGAGATTCATTCACTATCACCATCACAAAAACATCACAAGAAAGACCCACCCCCGTAATTCAATAACCTTTCACTGGGTTCCTCCCATGACATGGAAATTGTGGGAGTTACAATTCAAGATGAGATTTGGATGAGGACACAGCCAAACAGTATAATTCTACCCCTGCCCCTCCCAAATCTCATGTCCTCACATTTCAAAACATAATCATCCTTTCCCAATAGTACCCCAAAGTCTTAACTCATTTCAGCATTAACTCAAAAGTCCATAGACCAACATCTCATCTGAGACAAGTCAAGTTGTTTCTGCATATGAACCTATAAAATCAAAGGCAAGTTAGTTACTTCCTAGATAAAATGAGGGTACAGGCATTGGGTAAATGCAGCCATTCCAAATTGGAGAAATTGGCCAAAATGAAGGGCTATAGACCCCATGCAAGTCTGAAATCCAGCAGGGCAATCAAATCTTAAAACTCTAAAATGATCTCCTTTGACTCCATGTCTCATATCCAGGTCATGCTGATACAAGAAGTGGGCTCCCATAGTCTTGGGCTGCTCCACTCATGTGGCTTTGTAAGGTAGAGCCTCCCTCCCAGCTGCCTTCACAGGTTTGCATTGAGTGCCTGTGGCTTTTCCAGGTGCACAGTGCAAGCTGTAAGTGGATTTACCATTCTGGGGTCTGGACAACTGTGGCCTTCCTGTCACAGCTCCACTAGGTGGTGCCCCAGTAGGAACTCTGTATGGTGGCTCCTACCCCACATTTCCCTTCTGCACTGCCCTAGCAGAGGTTCTTCATGAGGATCCTGCCCCTACAGCAAACTTCTGTCTGGCGGTCCAGGCATTTCCATCTGAAATCTAAATGGAGGTTCCCAAACCTCAGTTCTTGACTTCTGTGTATTCACAGGCTCATCACGTCTTCTTCTGAGCCCTCCAAACTGTTCCAACCTCTGCCTATTATCCAGTTTCAAAGTCGCTCTACATTTTCAGATATCTTTTCAGCAGTGCCCATTCTACTAGCATCAATTTACTCTATTAGTTTGTTTTCATGCTGCTGATAAAGACATATCAGAGAAAGGGCAATTTACAAAGGAAAGGAGTTTAATGGAAAACACAATTCCATGTGGCTGGGGAAGCCTCACAATCATGGCAGAAGGCAGGGAGGATCAAGTCCTATCTCACACGGATGGCAGCAAGCAAAGACAGAGCTTGGGCAGGGAAATTAATGTTTTTAAAACTATCAGATCTCGTGAGACTCATTCACTATCATGAGAATAGTGCAGGAAAGACCTACCCCCATAATTCAATCACCTCCCACTGGGCTCCTACCATAACATATGGGAATCGTGAGAGTTACAATTCAAGATGAGATTTGGGTGGTGACACAGCCAAACCATATCAAGAACCTCATGAAGAGAGTTTGAAGTTAGATATGCAGGTATTCAGCCTTTCTATTACTAGACACAAGTTTCTTGGACTCCAAAGAGTTGGAGATCCAGAACAACAAGACATTCAGTGGTCAAAAAATGATAAATGCCTCAAGTGTGTGGTGAGGTGCCAGATCCTTTATAATGACACTGAGCCTACTTGGAGACAAACAGCAAACAGCAGCAAAAAACAAGTAACAAAGTATTCCTTATTTTCATTACATCTTTCAGGGGAAGTTAAATATTTTTATTTTTAACTTTTTGGCCCTAGAGAAAATTGTATTCCTTGCATTTGCTGGTCTTATGTATGCTTTGCAGTACAGGCTACATTTATAGACAAGAAGGGATATTTTTCTCCTTGTGGATGGTGCACATTTCTAAATAAAGCAGGTGTTTCTAAATAATGAATTCTGCTGGAAGCAAGCAGCTATTTCAACCCTTCACCCTCCTCAGAGACAAAAACATGTCATTATTTTGTTTTACCTAAAAAAGAAAATTATTCACTCAGAGATTAAAAAGTCATCTAATTTTCCAATTATCCTCTATCCTACAAACCAAAATGAAAGTTTAAATGAGAACGGAATGGGGTATCTTGTGAGCCAGTGAACCATCACCATCATAGCTGTACATGTTTATATAGGACTGAAGCTCTGGGCTGTGAGAACAGGGGATCTAGGGCTCTACCTACCAAGGTCCACACAGTGTCTTTGCTGTTCTAACCACCTGTGCCTCAGTTGACTTAAAACAGAAGGATTAGCCTAAAACATCATCTTGAAAATTCCACCTTCCTTAAACATCTGTGGAACTACAAGTGTATATTAAATTCCAGCATGTTATTATTGGAGCATTTCTGTATGTGCAGGCAATGTTAGTGCTTTAAAGCTTCCTTGGTATTGTAGATATATAGATGAATAATAGGTATTTAACCAAGGAGTAACAGTACTGCTGCCAAAATAAAATTGTGTGTTTTCTATATACCTCTTTAAGTGTGAAATTGTATAAAAACCTAATTATATATATAACTATTTTATACATATGTATGTGTGTATCCATCTATGTATCTGTCTGTCTATCCATCCATCCATCTACCATAATTCTGTATTTAGTTTTCTGGAGAACATATTTGTTTCTTTAACATTATATAGGCTATAAAATATTGTCTCATGACATTCAACATTTTGGGGGCAATATGATATACAGTGATCTTCTCCCATCTTCCTAGCTTAGTTTTCTTTATCAAGCTATGTTTGCCTTTGGTAAATCATTCCACCTCTCCACATCTTAATTTCCCCTTTGGTAAAATAAAAGGCTTGGACTAGTGCAATGTTTTCCCAAGAAGCTTTTTCAAGATACATAATAAAAAGTGCTCTGTAGTCAAATGTTCGGAAAATGCTGTATTCTGTGTTCCTTCTTAGAAATGCAGTTACACACTAATATGTTAAATGTGCTGAGATATGACAGGGAAGAAACTTGTTTACCTTTAATTCTCCCAGTTTATTTCAGACATTTGACTATGAAATCCTTTCTTTCTTGAGTTACCACAATTTATAAAGCTCATCAGGTGACATGATCTCTGGATTGACATTAAGGACACTTGAAAGTATGTAACTTCTAAAGGGTATTGGATTCTTGGTTTGAATTAAAATTATGGTGCTATTGCAATATTGCAATCTAATCATGCAACAGGATTTATAAACCCTCATTATGAAATAGCCACTCCCTACCCAAAACTTCCTTATTTTGATAGGAAAACTCGGGTTTAATAATTAGCATACAGCCTCTTTTCTTCCACCCACCTTTAGAAGAGTGTGTGCTGTGTATGTGTTTCATTGTGGGTTGATGAGTGGGTGGTGTGTGTGTGTATTTGTGTTTGTATAAAACTTAACTACATTTTATGTATCTGTATTTGTGTTTGTATAAAGCTTAACTACATTTTAAGTTTAGATAGCAAAGAACATGAGGTTAGAAGCTAACTTCCCCATGCTTGAGTGTGGTCATCATGATACTCTAGACAAATGAACTCGTCTGTTTGTTGCCTTCTCTGGACAATGGATTCAATAGTAACTTCTCAGATTTACTTATGAAGATGTTGAAAACAAAATCTGTAAAACTTGCCTCAAAACTAAGTCACTTCTCTCAACCTAGAGAAATGAAAATAGTATGAGGAGCTGGATTGAGAGCTGTACAGGTTATAGAAAATCCAGATGAGGAAAACTCAGCTCTAAATTTAAAATAAATAAATAACCTAATTTATGAAATACAAAACCTAGGGAGTCCATTTGAATTTCAAAAGAGATACTTTTAAGACAGAAATAGATGAGGTAGTTGCATCAGGTTTGTTATTTTCAAAAATCATCCAAGCAGTAACTATACTAAAAACCATGTCGACAAGATATAGACACCAAAAGGTAACATTCCACCATGGTAGATTCTTACAGATACAGTGATGTTTAAAGACAGTTATCACTTTTGGAAGCTGAAACTAGATAATCTCAGAGTTAAAGAAGATCCTTTCAGATTATCCAGCCTAGTCTGTCCCTTAATATTCTCTGCATGATACCACACAAATATTGTCAAGAAGGATCATAAAGTTCTCTTGTACCTTTTTTCTCTCAAGGGTAAAAATCTTCTTCAGTCTGTTGTGCTGTTCTTGTATAAAGACTTTGTGGAAAACGTGGTGCTGTTCAAATAAAAAAATGACTAATTTATGACACCTATCACTGATCTGATTTAACAACATGTGCACACTCCAAAGGACAAAAACCACCCTTTGTGCAGAACTTCAGACTATTGTAAGAATTGCTTGAAAAGACGAGGCTTGAATGGGAGCATTTGTCAAGTCAATGGATTTCATTGCATCTTAGAAAGAAAAGTTAAGAACTCAGTAAAAGGATTTATATTTGTGCCTGCAGAGTTAGTTTTACCTCACACACATTATTTCCCTCATCCACAGCCATATGGTGGAAGGCAGGCTTTGTGTACACTTTTGTTTCATGTTCTAGCTTCATCTCAGACAGTTTTATCCACTACTAAATGCTTACACTATTGTCTAACTTCTCCTGTGTGTCTTCCAGATAAACTATAATTCTTTTGAGAACCAGAACTATAGTCATGTGCCATGTAATGATGTTTTGGTCATCAATGCCCTAATATATAATGGTGATCCTAAATGATTATAATATTTTATTCTTATTATACTTTTTCTATGTTTTTAATTATCATGATTATTTTTTGAATCAGGGTATTGTTCTGTCACCTAGGCTGTAGGGCAGTGGCACAATCATGGCAGCCTCAACCTCCTGGGCTCAAGTAATTCTCCCACCTCAGCCATCCTAGTAGTTGGGACTACAGGTGTGTGCCACCATGCATGGTTAATTTTTTTTTAGGGACAGAGTTTTGTCATGTTTCCCAGGCTGGTCTTAGGCACCTAGATTCAAGTAATCCACCGACCTCGGCTTCCCAAAATATTGGGATTACAGGCTGAGCCACTGCACCTGACCTTTTCTACATTTAGATATGTTTAGATACACAAATACTTAATATTGTATTATAATTGCTGATAGTATTCACTGAGTAACATGTTGTATGGATTTGTAGTTAGGAGCAATGGGTTATAATATGTAGCCTAGGTGTGTAGTAGGCTAGGCTATCTAGATTGTTGTTAGTACACTGTATGTTGTTCACCTCAATGACAAAATCACTTAACAATATATTTATCACACCATATCCCCATCATTAAGTAACATATGGCTGTATATCATACTCTTCTTTTGCTGATCTCTTAGCTCTTAGATGAGGGTATACCACAAGAAGAAAGCTCTGAAATTTTGGAGACATATATATATATATACACACACACACACACACACACACACACACACACACACACACATGCATATGGATAAATAGAGTATGAATTATTTTTAAAATTTTTACAAATGTTTTCAGAAGTGGCCACCATCTGAAATTTCAAATTATCATTCCTGTGTCTTATATTACTTCTACTTAGATCCAATAAAAGTATATAGTATTATTTTTATACTCTCAAAAATTTTTTCTTTTACCTTCTGCAGCTTGCTTTTCCTCACTTAAGAGATTCTAATACATTTCTTTTTACTACTCAGTAGTATTTTAATGTATAAATATAACATTTATACATTTTTATATGATAGACGTTGGAGTTATGTTTTCCTATTTTTTACTATTAACAACATGCTGCTATACATATTTTTATACATGTCTCAAATTGCACAGGAAAATGGGTTTGTCTAGCGAAGATCCCTAGAAGTGAGAATGCTGTGCCATAGGGTGTACATATGCTCAATGTACTAGAGATTGCCAGACAGCTCTCCATAATGGTTATTCAAATTACACTCCTATGGATTCTCCTTGTATAAAACTCCAGTTTGCCAACACTAATTCTTACCCTTTTGAGTGAAATACAAGAAGATAGTCTTTGCTCCCAAGCTTGCTCAAGGAGCTATGTCTCAAAGCACCTAAGAAACTTCATGTTTGCCCAATTCAAGGAAATGAACCCACCACAGTCAGAATGAATTTCAATTCCGATTCTCAACATGAAATTATTGTGGTGTTCAGATGCCACAGTCAAACATTTTCTTCCTCCTTTTCCTCAACTGTCTACAGCCTGTTCATTATCAATACAGGTTTTGGCATAATTGAAGGTTACCATTCTCAGTCCTGCCTGTAATCCCAGCACTTTGGGAGGCAGAAGAGGGAGGATCACTTGAGGTCAGGAGTTCAAGCCCAGCCTGTCCAGCATGGAGAAATACTGTCTCTATTAAAATACAAATAAATTAGCCAGGAATGGTAATGCATGCCTGTAGTCCCAGGTACCTGAGAGGCTGAGGCAGGAGCATGGCTTGAACCCAGGAGGCGGAGGTTGCAGTGAGCCAAGATCGCGCCACTGCCCTCCAGCCTGGGTGACAGAGTGAGACTCTGTCTCAAAAAAAAAAAAAGAGGTTATCATTAATGACAAAAAATCATTACATTTATCCAAATGTGATCTGTGTTAGCAGGACTGGTTGTGTCCCTATTCACCTGCTTCCAGTCTCCCTGTGTTCTAAGAGCCTTAGTATCCTCTTACATTATCATGTACATTAACAGCATTACATGGCTGCTGAGGTGCTAAGGTTTTTGTAACCACAGGTTTCAATTTACTGCCTCCATGTGCAATGTATTAAAAGTTATAAATCTTAGAATAAAGCTTAATAAAACAAATCAAACCTTGTGTCTCCAAGCCATATTTTAAAGAGAAGCTTGTATTAGATGGTCTCTTAATTAATTGTTTGCTGTCAAAAATAAACCATACCATGTAGAAATGTGGTTTCTACTAATATATCTCTTTCAACAATTACTTACCACCTCAGCCTTCCTCTGAAAATAGTGAGCTCTCAAAAGAGATGAGCATCACACGAGGTTTTGATTTTTTCTGTTGTCTGTCAATTTGCTTATTTTTAACATATTTATAACTGCATTTTTTAACAAATGAAAATTTTAGGTATGACTCTTTTATGTTGTTGTTTGTTGTGCTTTAAAGCAAATATTCTTGTTGAACTAAAACAGGAATATAAACAAGTAAATCATTGATTTTTCACCAAGTGAATGCAATTTATGACCAGAGGACAGATCAATAAATGCCACATCTCATTTCCTTTATCAGGCACCTTTCAACCTGTATACCTAAATGCTTGTTTGAGGTTTTACATACATAAAATACAACAAATAAACATTTTTCATATCAGATCAGTAAAACCCAGAAAGAAGAAATGACTCATTCAGGGTTGCACAAGGAGTAAGAATTAGCAGCAGTATTGTACTGCCACATGCACCATCAAACAGCAGAGCAGAAATGACAATAAATGTTAAGTTGTGTTGGGAATATGGCAGAACAGGGAGCACTAAAAATCTGTCTTCCTATCTAGACAACATCAAACTCTGATAGAACAGTTTTGTAAATCTGGAGTTTGAAGACTTGCAATTTATAGGAGAATACTTGAATAAACACATTTCTGCTAATTTTGGTTAATTTGAAGGTTTTGGTTTTTTTTTTTTTCTTTTTTGAGACAATGTCTGGCTTTGTCAACGAGGCTGGAGTGCAGTGGCACGATCATAAATCACTGCAACCTCTGCCTCTGAGACTCAAGCAATCCTCTTAGCTCCCCAAGTAGCTGGGACTATAGACACAGGCCGTCATGTCCAGCTAAGTTTTTATATTTTTGGTAGAGATAGGGTTTTGCTATGTTTCCCAGGCTGGTCTTGAACTCCTAGACTCAAGAAAACTGCCTGCCTTGTCCTCTCAATGTGCTGGGATCTCAGATGTTCTGGCCTTGTTTGAGTTTGTACCACAGTGGTAGTTAACTTTCTCCCACCCCTTAGCCCTATGGCAGGCAGCCACATATATTCCAGGAAGATCCTGCATGTAGATGGTGGGAGCCCAAGTGAGCAAAAAAGGATCATTTTGAGGGATTTGTGTTCTCATTACTGATCACTGCTTCTGATCACAAGAGATGCACATAAAGGTGGTAACCATTGCTGTACCTCCTTTTATTTTTCAAGCCCCTCACTCCCTGGCTGAGGTGTCTCATAGGAGACTTAAAGAACTGGTACTGGTACCACCCCCATCTCTCTTTTTCTTTTTCCTTTTTAGAGAACCATATGTTGAAGACCAAGACACTCAAAGGCATTCTCAAACATGGGTAAAATTAGAAAGTCACCAAACATGCCCAGGGGAAAGTACAGGCTAAGTAAAGATCTGAAAAGACCAGATTATGCCTCACTCTAACCCTTCATACATATAACAGCTTGCTCCTGGATGACTAGTGGGTAAATAACAAAAGGAAGGAAGAAATGAGTATTTGAAACCAATGAGAACAAAGACATAACATACCAAAATCACTGGGACGCAGCAAAAGCAATGTTTAGAGGGAAATTTATAGCACTAGATGCACACAGGAGAAAGCAGGAAAGATCTAAAATCAATACCCTAACCATCACAATTAAAAGAACTAGAGAAGCAAGAGCAAACAAATTCAAAAGCTAGCAGAAGACAATAAATAAGATCAGAGCAGAACTGAAGGAGACAGAGACATGAAGACCCTTCAAAAAAAAAAAAAATCAATGAGTCCAGGAGTTGGTTTTTTGAAAAGATTAGCAAAATAGACCACTAGCCAGACTAATAAAGAAGAAAAGAGAGAAATTAAACAGATACAATAAAAAATGTTAAATGGGAGATCACCACTGATCACACAGAAATACAAACTACCATCAGAGAATATGATAGATACCTCTAGGTAACTAAACAAGAAAATCTAGAAGAAATGGATAAATTCCTGGACATGAAACATTCTTAATAAGCATACATTCTAAGTTGATCAAACATTAAAATAATGCAAATAATCTAAATCTAAATCTAAAGTCATAAAATAACGTTGAAATTCTGCAAAAACAAATGTATTTTGTTTTAATGCTGTGAATTTTATAGAGTTTGCTTTGTGGTTTTTCTTTTCTTTCCATTTTTTTCCACTCTTCCCTGCTTTTCACTAATTACTAGCCCTACCTTCCCACAATAGCTTGGAACACAAATTGGTTTCCCAGTTTAATTGCTCACTCCAAAAAGAGATTTAGTAAACACATAAAATTAGGCATTGAAAATGTTAATTTTATATTGTTTATTCCATAATTTAATGGATATATTAACCAAGTAGTTATTTACTTCAAAGCATTTTGCTAGGCACTATTCAAAACAGAAATGAATAATTTGGGGAACTTCCTCTAATATAGTCTATTAAATAACTGTGTTCTAGTTTTTTAGCTTTCACTGTTGAATGTGTTTAGCTCTATGATTATTTCCCCGGTTCTTTTTGTTTCTATATTTCCCTTACTTTCCGTCATAAACACTTATTGACTTCTTTGTATGATGTTCCATTAAGGGTGATGCTCTGTCAAGACACACATTATCCCCTGTGACTTGATTCATTGTTGTGGGGAGGCATTATAAATTGTTCAATGTAGCAGGCAGATGGTTACTTTGCAAAAATATTTATCAAAATGTAGAAATTTTATTAGGGAATAACTTCCCTACTCACAACAAAGAATAGTTGGAGGGTTTTGGTTTGTTAGTTTTAAGAGCAATACTGTTCATTTAATCTAAGTCAGTATCCTTGGTTAAAAACAGAAAAGTGAAATAAAGACAAAATTAATTTAATAACGATTATTCATTATTCAAAGATAATAACCAATAATATGGAGGAATACAGATGAAATTATTTGCAAACAAAAATGCAGGATTTTGGAAGGGGTTCTAATTATAGCTCAATCTTGAAAACTTGTTTAAAAATATAATTTTTTAAAAAACTTAACAAATTATTCCTTGATATGAACTTTTTTCCCCCAAAATAATGACTTTTATACTGGATATAACAAGTTAAATGAATAAAATTTAAATGTGATTATTGCAACTTAAGTGTATATAATTCAAAATGTTGCTTTAAAATATGTGACAAGCAAATAGATTACTTTTTATATTTGAAAGTATATATTTTATATAATTTTAAAGGCATAGAGTTTTTAAAAATCTAGTGTATACATAATGAAATCCTAAAATACTGTAGACATTATTACCCATTAATTAAAAGAAAAATGATATTTCACATAATACCTTTGAATTAACATAAAGGTACCCAAGGTTTTTATTTTGTTTTGTTTTTTGGATATTGAAATGTTTTGTTTTGTTTTGAATATCAACCTGGCCAAAACTTCTAGAGCTACACTGCAAGTCTGTACCTTTCCCACTATGTCTTCTTTTCTTGGTCTTTCCATCCTTCCATGAAATCTACTTTGCTCCACAAATCATTTGATTCAGCAAGTTTAAGAGGTTCCATAGACAGCAGGATTTTATACGCATTTGAAAGTTCTGTCCAGTTATAGTAGAAAAATCCCAGAAGAAAATACTCAGAATTTTGGAGCAAAGCCAAAACAATATGCACTATGTGCATTCAAGGAGTACTGATGGCTAAAATTTTGTGAAATTGAATATGATGTAGCATATGGTTATCACAGGCTAATTAATACACTCTCCACCAAAACTAGATGCTCATCATATAGAAGACATAAATTTTAAAAAATCAGAGACAAATACAAAATAGTCATCATATGGAAGAACGAACTGATCACAGATGGTTACCATTAAGATGCTTTCATGTATTCTGGGTTTACAAAATGAATGAATTTTTTAAAGAACGTAAAGAATGATTCCAGTAGTAGCAACTCAGGTCACTACCATAATCCTTTGACATTTATTTACCAATATTTTGCTTTTAAAAAATGGTTGAATTTCATATTCATATATAAAAGAGATAAGCAGCCAATAACGCAGAATCCAGAGCCAATTACGTCAGTTCCACAAAGCCAGAAAGGGAGGCTATGAAGTTTTTGCAAGAGATATCTCAGCTGGCATGTCGTTCTCCTGCTTCTCTCTGAAGGCAGAACTAAGAACAGAGATTAGACTTTGGAAAGAACAGAGATGGCTTTGGAAAACACGATGAGAGATTATCTTCTGGGGCCAGCATGGGCTTCTCACTTCTGCAGAGCCAAGTACAACAATCACACAGGGATTAGCTTTGCTCTAAGTATTCTTTGTACCTTTACTTAGTTGAACTCACTAAGTAAAGGGATGGGGTGGGGAAAACACTAAGTAAAGGGATGGGGTGGGGAAAACAAGCTCAGAGAGAGAGGAAATCAAGATTCCTTAAATGCCTTATAGTAATGCCTAGTGATAGAAATTAAAACTTCCTCCATCAGGTGAAACGTAAACTTTCACCTGTTAAACTGTATTCCTTGGCCTACACTGGAGAGCTTAAGTAATAACGAATTACATTTTACAAAGTCATACAAATTTCACCTTCTCAGAGGAAAGGTGGAGATTTTTCTGGGCCTTAGTACACACAGCATAAACTTAAGTATAGCTTCTTCTAGCAATTTTTTGCACTAACTGGGACTTGTCTCAATTTGTTCAATGAGCCTCTCAGCAATACATGATTCAAAAATGATTTTAGCCTTATCACAATAATGAGAGCCATTTCATGTTTTCTCTGCTAGAGGTACACAACTTATCAAACTCATCTCCTGGAGTTTTGGCATCATAGGTCTGCTTTATAATTGTTGGCCAGACATTTATTAGCAAAACTGTACCTTCTTCTGGTGTCTTAGCACTACTGTCTACCCCACTGCATTTTATGACAGTGTTTTACAAACTGTGAGTTGCTACCCAATCATAGAACATAAAATCAATTTAGTTGGCAATCCTAAAGATGTAAAGTGAATAAAAGAGGAAATACAAAAATACAAAACAGAGTTAGTTTGAGCACTATTTTCTAATTGTTGGGCTTTGACATTATTATACATGTATTTCTGTGTTCTGGGTTGAGATGGTGTATTAATCTGGGTTCTACAGATAAACAGAACGAATACGAGACACATATATAATCAATCAATAGATAATAAATCCAGAAGAAAGTTTGATCAAATATCTGGAAAGATATCTGTACATAAATATATCTATATCTATATCTAAAGATATTTATTTAAGGAATTGGTTCACATGGTGTGGAGTCTGAGAACTTCTAAGATACAGTCAGCAAACTGGTGCCCCAGGAAAAATGATGGTATAAATTCTAATTCATGCCATTGAAACAGAAGAGCCAATACTGCACATTGTAATCCAAGTCAGAGTTCAATGTCCCAGTTCAAAAGATGTCAGGCGGAGAGAAATTTTTCTCCCATTAATGGAAGAATCAGCTCTTTGCTCTAGTCAAGACTTCAACTGAGTAGGTGCTACTCACATTAGAGAAGATAATATGCTTTACTGAGTGTTACTGATTTAAATGTTAATCTCATGAAAACACACTTTCACAGACATACTGAGAATAAAATAGAGCCCAATATTGGAGCACCTCATGGCCCGGTCAAGTTGACACATGAAATTAACATTAACGGGTCTGTCCCTTATAAACTTGGAATCCATATCCAATTCCTTAAAGCATACTTATTCTGCAAATAAATAAAATGGCAAAGTCATAATCTGCTTAATATAATTCAGTTATTCTGAATAGAACAGAAAATACACTAACTCCTTTAAGAGAAACAAAACATTTGAGCCTATAACTTAAATATTATAATGAAACATAATACCTAAATTCAAAGACATAGAATCATTTTATCTTACTTGAAGAAATAAGAGAGGAAAGAAAACAAAGATATCTCTTTAATATATACTTCTATACATGTACATAAATATTAATATATACATAAATATATATTTATACATACATACAAATGCATAACAAAATATGAAGAAAATACTCATAACAACTAAAGTTATCCTTTCTGTAACCGGTTATGTGGTTGTAGCTGGTATTTATAACTACCTTCTACTTTCCATCTGTATTACCTTTTCTTTCTTTCTTTCTTTCTTTTTTTTTTAGATGGAGTCTTGCTCTGTTGCCAGGCTGGAGCATAGTGGCACAGTCTCGGCTCACTGCAACCTCCACCTCCTGGGTTCAAGCAATTCTTCTGCCTCAGCCTCCTGAGTAGCTGGGACTACAGGTGCGTACCAAACGCCTGGCTAATTTTTGTATTTTTAGTAGAGATGGGGTTTCAGCATGCTGGCCAGGATGGTACGGACCTCTTGACCTCACGATCCACCCGCCTCGGCCTCCCAAAGTGCCGGGATTACAGGCGTGAGCCACCACGCCCGACCACCTTTGCTACCTATAAGCACCTCAGTAAATTAAGTTTCTTTAACTTGTAGGGTTTCTCAAACCTTCATTCCTGAGAGTCTGGCCCATGAATAATTCTTTCTGTATTGGGTTGTTGCAGTCATCGGTGGACCTTAATCACAGGTTAAACTTAGTCTAACTGGAAGAGATTAACATTTGAATTGTAGAATAAGTAAAGATGATCAACTCTTAATCAATGTTGGCAGGCATCATCCAATACATTGAGGACCCAAATAAAACAAAAACGTAGGAGAAGAACAAATTCTCTCACACTCTTTTCAGCTGGGACATTTATTTTTCTTGCCTAGGACACCAAAGATCCTGGGCCTTGCGCCTTAGGACTCCCCCTACTCTCTCCAGTTCTCAAGCCTTCAGCCTCAGACTAGAAATAGTGTTGGCTCCCTGTTCTCTGACCTTTGAACTCAGACTGAATTACGCTTAGACTGAATTATATTACTGGTTTTCCTAGTTTTTCAGCTCAGAGATGGTTTATTATGGGAATACTTCATCTCCATAATTGTGCGAGCTGATTCCCAAAAGAAATATATATATATCCCATTTGTTTCATTTCACTGGAGAACGTTAACTAATACAAAGCTTCTGGGAAACTTCACTCTGTATGTACTTGGAAGTTATTGTCACCTAGCTGGTGCCGTAACTGAGTTTTCAAAAGTCCATTCTACTGTTCTTCCAGAATAACTGTGTCAGGTAGCAGATAATATTGTAAGTCCAGTAAATTCTGTGAGCATGGCCCTTTGTCGCACTTTTCTTCTTGATGTTGCTGTGAAGTGAATTTTTTGATCAAAAGCAACGGTGTGCAGAATACAATGACAGTGGATAAGTCCTTGGATAGTAGTTTTACCATAAGCATTATATGTAGGGAGTTCCTTTGCATAAGCATTGCATTCTGTAAGTCCTTGAATAATAGCTTTACCATAAGCATTACACGTAGCGAAGGCAAATTTATATTCAGAGTTTCTATTCCAGAAGAGACATAATGCTGGCTTTTACATGGTGGAAGTAGTCTAATGTAATCAACCTGCTACTGGGTCACTAGCTTGATCATCCAAGGAAATAGTGCCATATTTGGGATTCAATGTTGGTCTCTTCCTGGCAGATGAGGCACTCAGTAAAAGCTGTAAGCAGGTACATCTTGGTGAGAAGAAATTCATGTTTCCAAGGGCATATATCAACTTCCTCCCTGCCACCATGGCTATTTCTTCATGCACCCTTATGTAATGACAGGAGTGGCAGGGGAGAGGCTGACTGGTATCCACAAAACAGGCCATATCACCTGCTGTGGTTATTAATATCTTTTTCCACTGAAGTCAGACTTCGGTGCATATTCACCTGGGGCATAAATATCTGCATGGTTTTTGACCTGTTCACAGAGGCTTATCCACATATCATTTTCCTGTTTTTTTTGGTCAATAATTTTTCAATCATTTTTCTTCCAACGTCCTTACCATTCAGCCAAACTATTGGCCACAGCCCATGAACTGGTGTATAATTATACATTGGGCCATTTCTCTTTCAAACAAAGTAAATAAACATCTAGGTGCGTGGCTCAAAGTTCTGTCCACTGGAGGATCTTGTTTCATCACGATCCTTCAAGATTGTCCTAGAAAGGAGATGTAGTGCTGCAGCTCTTTACTTTTGGATGATGCTTGCATTTTGTGCAGAACCATTTCTAAATTAGGGTTGATTTCTTCCTCTTGTCAACTTATTTTAGGGGAATTTCCATGAGGTTGTACGTGCAGGCTGGGAGAGAAAAGACAGTGTAAGAAAAGTGGGGGCTATAGATGTTTGGCACATTCTTCATGTAATTTTTCATTATAATATTTAAGTTATAGACTCAAATGCTTTGTTTCTCTTAAAGGAGTTAGTGTGCTTTCTGTTCTATTCAGGATAGCTGAATTATATTAAGCAGATTATGACTTTGCCATTTTCGTTATTTTCAGAATAAATATGGTTTAAGCAATTGCATATGGGTTCCACGTTAATAAAGGATAGACCTGTTATTGTTAATTTCATGTGTCAACTTGACTGGGCCATGAGATGCCCAGATATTGGGCTCTACTTTATTCTCAGTATGTCTGTGAAAGTGTGTTTTTATTTTATTATTTTTTATTTTTATTTTTTTGAAAGAAAGAAAAAGAGGTAAAAGAAGAAAGAAAGAGCAAAAGAAAGAAAAAAATTAATGAAAGAGAGAAAGAAAGAGGAAGAGAGAGGGAGAGAGAACGGTATTCTTGTTCTATTGCCCAGGCTAGAGTGCAGTCCAAAAATGGGTATTAAAAACCTCTTTTATGCCAATAACTGTGCTTAACAATGGAAACAGGAAGGAATAAGGAATGAAAATAACAAACAAGCAGCCAACCAATATTTTATTTAAACCTGTGAAATGCTATGCAATTGCTGAGGAATGATTCACTTCCAATTATGTAGTCACTTTTAAAATAGGTGTACTGTGATACT